>NIPM01000004.1:1477619-1498435 GCA_002738285.1 Holacanthella duospinosa | reverse complement strand
GGGAAGATTCAAATTTGTATTTCACTTTATTAACCGGGAATTGGGATTCTTTTTTCCCTCTTCATTCAAAAGTAAACTAGTCATTTTAGTGAATTGAGCTGGTTATATCTGAATTTACTTTGTCGAAAATAATAAAAAATTTGGGTTAACAATTAAANAAAAATTTAAAAAAAAAAAAAAAAAAAAAAAAATTTTTTTTTTTTTTTGATAAAAATAAAATTCAGTAATTAAATTAGTCTAATTTAGTCCCAATTATCAATTATTGTGATCTACTTCTCTCAACATTAGATTACATACTAGGTTCAGCCTTCTAAATAATTGGGAAACTTGTTCATAATTAACTAGGAACTTGGAAACTTGTTCATAAATAACAAAATCTTACAACTTCACGCACCACTTAAAAATAAGATTACCTAATTCAGGAAGATTAAATTTCTGTACCAAAATTTCTAAGAATTTGAAGTTCTAAAGTCTTTAAAATTAAGAAACCCAATCTTACTCTATTGAAAAGCATCATTCAAAATTAGGTCTAGAAAGCTTAAAATTTAAATTTAATTACTTCAAAAGTGGAATATAATAATGAAATAAGAGCTGAAGAGGCTTTTGGTGAATGAACTAAGAGAGACAGAGAGAGAGAGAGCACAAAAGAGAATTAGGTGGATGGGTTATTTGATTCTTGTTTGAAATCATTGAATTTTGGGTTAGAAAGTTAGGTAAGATCTAGTGAAAGTGAAACTTAATTTTCTCTAACCTAAAACCTAAAACTTGAGCACATGTTTCTATGCTTTCACCAAACAATTCACTTTCACTATACAAAATTCAATCTTCCCTTCCCTCCCTCCCCTACCCGTTTCCAACAACAAAAAAAAAAAAAAAAAAATTTTTTTGAACCAACCAACTCATCTAACCAAAACCCACTTATTTCAAAAAGAGCGGAAGTTCTAATGAACCCGTCTTCTATTTAATTGAAGAACAGGTTAATAGCTAAAGACTCAAGGAAGGTAGAAAATTAGTGTATATAGAAAAAAAAAAAAACGTCTAACGTAAACATCTTTGTGAGACTTTCTCCATCTGGAGAAAGTCTCAAAAACCCAATTATTAGTTAAAAAAAAAAAGAGCAAGGATTTTATTTTTCTAAGCTTTAGGGAATGTTTACTCTCTTTCAGTTCCTTCCGTGTAGAATTCTTAAATTTCTAAGTATCTTCGCGTCTTCTTACTTTCCTTTCCTCTCTCAATTAATCAAAAAGAAGAAAAAAAAAACAAGAGCTATATAAGATTTTTTGGATGCAAAACATAAGAGAAAATCCAATCATTTCCTTTCGTCCTTGGTAATCTCATTTTCTTTGAAAATAAAATAAAAAACTTGAGTTTTGAGAATTTTAGAAATTGTAAAATTTTTTTTTTTTTTTTTTGATTCTCTGCAAATATAACTTTATATATAAATAAAATTGTATTTTGGAATCCATTTTGAGAGATGAGAAATGGAGATGAAATGAAGACAAAGAGTCAGAAGAAATTTGCATTTTATTTCAAATTTTTTTTTTTTGGTAGAATGAGGGTGAATTTTTTTTTTCGTTTTCTTATTCCAATTCCAAGTGAACTCAGAGAGGAATAATAATAAGTTGTGTTTTTTTTTGCTGTGTGTATGTGTGTTGTGGCTAACGATGATGATGACGATGACGATGACAGGCTTACAAAACAAAAAAAAAATTCATATAATTTTATATAGTGAAGACTTTCTCCAGTACCAATGTTGCCTAGGGACGTTATAAGAAAATTTGAAATCAAAAATTCAGTTCTAGTAAAATTTAAACTCGATAATTTGGTCCCAGAAAAATTTTGTTAAGAAAAATTGGGTGCGGAAAAGTCGTCACTAAAAATTTCCGATTTGAAAATTTAGTGCCTAATATTCGGCATTCAAAATCCGGCTCTGCTTAAAAAATTTTTTTTTTTTTTTTTCATTTTGATCCGAATTTCCGTACATGTAAAATCTTAATAATTAATTTTTTAAATCTGAGAGTTCAAATTCTACAATATTCCTTCTAATGGATTCATATAACCAGTGTTCGGAGGGCAAATTAGCAAAATGAGCAAAATATATGGTAAAATTGGCAAAATGGCAATGAAGTAGAGATGGTAAAATTGGCAAAAACAATAATTAAAGCTTGGAGACTGATAAATTAAATTATAAAACTTATTTTGAAAGTCAGACAGACCTCTGCGCAGTAAGTCTCTTTGTCCAACCTTCTTAGTGGAAGAGAATTAAAATAAGATTTAAAATAAAATTTAATTTAAGACAGATCGAGACCAAGAGAGATAAAGAAAAAGATTATGATAGAAGATGGAATTCAAATTACTGAAGATTAAAAACACCTGGTTTCTGATTTTAATTTTTCAACAACCCGCTCACTCGATTTAAGTAACTTTTGAAATTACTAAGGAATTCCGCGTTTAAAAAATGTGTCAAGTTTATTTTCCCACTGCCAATTTTGCCCATTTTGCTAATTTCACCAATTTTGTCACGATTTTTTTTTTGCCATTGGTTTTTCCGAACACTGCATATAACTTAAAAATACTGCTGAGTACTCTAAAAAGTTAAAGTATGCGAGTAGTTACTTACTAAAAGTAAAGTTAAACTTTATAATTTCTACTTGCGCAGATGTTATTACAATTTTTTTTTTATAAAATTTTGATTTCCATTGAAGTGGCCGAAAATAAAGTAACATAAGAAACTAAGCAATAAGCGTAGGATTTCGGTCATTTCATAGTTTGGCCATTTTATGTTTCGGCTACTTCATAGTTCGGTCATTTCATATTTCGGCCATTTTATTTTCAGCCACTTCAATAGATTTTCAAATGAATTTTTACACCCGTAAAAGCATTAATAAGCTAAAACTTTGATTTTTAATAATAAACAAGTTTTCCTTTCCATGATTTCTTCAAACATGATATTCTTGGCCTGGGGGTGGAATTTTCCGGTAGCAAGAAGTTTTCGGAGAAATGGAGGGGGATGGGGGCGGATTTTGGCGAGTTGTAATTTTTCTGTTTTATATATATATATATATATAGAATTGCCTTTTTGAACTAAAAGGGAAGAAAGAACAAAAGGAAAATGTCTTTTGTCATCTTCATTTTCTCCATGCAAAGAATCTTCCATGGAAGAAGAGAAAGTCCTCTAGACTTTCTAGTCGAGAGTCTGATTGAGCGGATGTATGAACTAAAGTCCAATTTACAATCGTTCAACGGTAAACTTCAATTTCTTTCGTAAAAATACTGTCAGTGGTAGTCATGCTCTGACTACGAAATCAAAGGAACAAAAAAAAACCAATCAGGGACATTCTGCATGGATAAGAATTTGGTGACAGGTGATAAATGAAGAGAAAGTCATCCAATGTTTTATTATTTTTCTCATCAGGATTCTCAATGTTATACTATAAAGTAGACATAAAATCTTGTTGTTTTTGTATGTAAATTCAAGTAGGCGGTAGGTTTTTTTTTTTTCTCATCTTGTTTGTTTACCTGAACTAATTCATCAGAATTTTTGTCCAATTAGCTCTTTACTTGGTAGTTAATTAGATTAAAAGAGAAAATTTTACATCTAACTGACTCTTCTAATGTACCTGAGTTATACATAAGTTGAAAAAAATAACAAAATTTCGAGATAAAAAATAAAAATAAAAAAAGTTCTCAATTTCAGTTGTAAGTCAGAATGTAGAAGCTCATTAAGTGAGTGGAGAATTCAATTAATTGTCTCTTTGAGATTTTCATTTCCGTTAAGTCAGAGAAAGTAAAGTAGCCTCTTGTAATAAGTTTTAGTTAATAAAAAATCATAAGATCTACTAGATTAGTTTAGTTTAAAGTAAAAAACAATTCATTATTTTTAGTATAAAGATTAGGAATAATGAATGAGAAAAAGAGAAAGTTGAATGAATAGTTAGTTTGTTAATGATAAAGAAAGTTTAGTTTATATTTTGATCATGTTGTATTTTGGCAGCAGGTGCTTTATGTTTGCTTTGGTACTTAATTTGAGTAGTTTCAAAACTACCAAGGGAGGAGTCTAGGTGTTTTTGTTTTTAAGTTTGAACAGTTAGAACAAAACCATCTGGATTTAATTTCCTCATTAAAATAAATATTACTTTAGTCTATTCACTATACCAAATCAATAGACAAAACCATCTCATTTTCCCATACCCCCTCACCCTCCTCTCCATCTTTTTTTAATGAAATTTACCCTTTTTTTTATCTACCCCCACAATTATTTTTTTTTTTTTTTTTTTTTTTTTTTTTTNTTAGGTATTATTTTTGGTTATTTATAATTTTTTATTAATAAAGAAAAGTATAATTAACTGACCTAATTTCATTTCGTTACTTATTGATATTTTTTTTTTTTTTTTTAATTGAATTATTTTTTTTGCTTGGAGAAAGCTCAAACTAACGTGAATTACATAAATTAAAAAAATAGTTTTTTAATAATACTTATATCTGATCCCGTGCGTACTAAAGTAAAAAAAAAATTTACTAGGGGCACTTTTTAGTAGATTTTTATTTATTTTTTTTTTTGTTCATTTTTGAAAAAAAAATGTAAAAATTTATAATTTTTTTTTTTTTTTTTTTTTTTTTTTTTTNTTTTTTTTTTTTTACAAAAGTGTAGGAAAAGTTAAAGGAAAAGCAAATGTTTTGCAATTACATTTTTTTTCTTTATCCTAATGCTAATTCTTGAATCTTGATGAAGAAATAAAAGAGAAACCAAATTTCTATAAAAGTTAAAATAAATAAATAAAATAAATTAAAAAATAAATTGGAAATCTAGAGACTCAACCCTCAACCCTTTTGCCAAATTTCTGCATATTGAATATAAATTTTAGTTTCCGCCTTTTAAAAAATTTTTATTATAAATTTTTTTTTTTTTTTTTTTTCTGGTTAGATCTTTTTCATATATTTTCTTGGCTTTAGTTTTTAAAACTCTTCTGGCTCAATTCCTACCCTTCATCTCCATTCCTTTATAATATGAATCAAAAAAGAAGAATGAGATCCTTTTGTTTCCAAAAAAAAAAAAAAAAAAAGAAAAAAGAAAAAAGGAATAAAATAAAGAAAAAATTTATAATAATAAGTTATCTTTGAAAATGATTGTTGTGAAGATTGTGAAGTGAAGGGTGAGAAGGAATGGTTGAAGTATTCAAATATTAACATTATTTTTAATAATAAATTACCATATAAATCAATGAAATAAAAAGTTTCACTATATGTACTTTCTCTCAGTTCAATTTTCAAAATTGAATGAATTTCAAATAAACAACAAGAAAAAAAAACAAGACAGTAGACAACTTTTCTTTATTCTTATCATGAAATTGATAAGTGTAGTTTTTTTTCTTTCTATTGTAAATTTTGAAGCTCCTTACGAACCTTCTTTTGAACACAACAACATGCATCGACATATTTCAAAAAAAAAAAAAAAAAAAAAAAAAAAAACTTCCAGAGTTCCAAAGTGAAAGTTCAATATAATAAAGTTTCCAAACTTTATCTTTTTTTTTTCTGTCATGGTGTAGTATAGTATGTTGTATATTTTCGTAAGGTTACAATAATTATTGATTTCTCCTTCATTCACATCAACTTATGAGAAAAAAAAAATTTTTTTTCATACACCAATCTTAAATCTGATCTAACTAGTCAAGATTTTCCGGATGGAAAATAATATGATCAACTTTTTCTAAGGAAATTTTCAAAAGAGTAAAGTTACTCCTGAGTCCTGACTTTGAATACATTGTACTCAAAAAAAAATTTTTTTTTGTATATATAATCCAACGACAGGAGTCGTTCACACGTAAAATCTAATCCACAGGGATGATACTAGAAATGTGTGTATATACAAAAAAAAAAAATGTTTTTTATATATAAGAAGTAGTAATGTATAATCTTAAAAAAATGACATAACCTTGTCATGTTTTTTATATAAGAAAATGATGATAGTGAAAGTGGAGAAAGTATAAAGATCGGTCTTTTTTTTTAAGACTCCCTCTGGTACTTCCATCACGACGAAGATAATGTCTTTGATATGGATGTAGAGCTTAAAAAATATAAAATTTTATACACAGATTTTCATAAATAAACAGGTGTATTTGATTCTACGACAATTCAACCCAGCAAACAAAAAAAAAAAAAATTGCATAAAAATCAACCCTTTTATAACTCCAACCCTCTCTTCCCAACACCCACCCCCACCCCCTACAGTTTCTCGTCTAGTTAGTTATCTTATATCAAATGCTTTAAATTACTTAACTTACCTTCAACAAAATCAATAATAACTTGAATTAATGATATTCAATATGTCAATAATTTAAATTATAAATAAATCACGAAAGAATTTTACATAATAATCATTCTCTGAGTCTCAAGGATATCATTCAAGTTGGAATTTTTGAAATATTGTTATGGGGGATGGGGGATGGGGGTTGGTTTTTCTTAAAAGTGAATTGTCAGGGATGAATTCTCAAGGGAGGAATTGTCCAAGCTGAAGTTCTTTTTATGGGTGTGTCAATTCTTAAAATTTAGTATAACTATTACAAAGCACTATTCTTTTTTTTAGTCTCCAGAGAGGCATAAATAATGTTGTTGGAAGTACATAACCAAAAAACAAAAAGTAATATTACTTAGAAAAAAAATTTTTTTTTTTGAGACTTTTACCTTTTGATTAGCACAGGAACAGGCTTTGAGAAAGCTCTTTTTGAAATTATCAGATAGAAATGCATATAGAATTGGATTCATTGCCGAATTGGAGTAACTCAAACATCCCATCAAGAGGTAAGTGATAATTATAACTTCAGAGTGTACCGATTCCTTATCCGTTGATAGAAGAAATAACTACAAATCAAAAGAGGATGAAATTAGGTCAAAGTTTATGAAAGTTATGAAAAGAAAAAAAAAAAAAAAACTTATTATTTTCTCAAGTTATTGCTATAATATATATATATAAATAAGTAATAAATAGGATATTGTAGTATTGAGTTACCTGTGATATCCAATAAGGTGCCCAACAAACAAAATAGACAGTGATGACAGTGAGAACCAATTTGGTAACTTTTCGGTGTGATTTCCTTCGATCTCTTGCTCTATTTTGTTGATTGGATGAAAGTGGATTGGATCCATCTTTTGTTGGGATTGGAGGATGTCTCTTTGGTCCGACATGACGCAGGCGCATAATGACCAATATATAAAAGATGGAGATGAGAGACAATGGGATGAGAAATCCAAGGAGAAAAGAGTAGACCATGAAAGTATGTTCACCATTTCCCCAACCCGATGGCCAATAAATATTACAACTAATCTGTAAACAAATTAAAATTAAGAAATTATATCAAATTTCACTTAAATTTTCCAGTTTTTTTTTTTCAGAAACGGTTGTAAATGATAAAATCACAAAAAAAAAAAAAAAAATTTTTTGCATTTTTTTTTTTTTAATTTTTTNGATTTCCTTCGATCTCTTGCTCTATTTTGTTGATTGGATGAAAGTGGATTGGATCCATCTTTTGTTGGGATTGGAGGATGTCTCTTTGGTCCGACATGACGCAGACGCATAATGACCAATATATAAAAGATGGAGATGAGAGACAATGGGATGAGAAATCCAAGGAGAAAAGAGTAGANTTTTTTTTTTTTTTTTTTTTTTTTTTTTTTTGAAAACAACTGGATGGTTGTTACTATGGAGGAGTTTATCAATAGAAAGCAGAAGAGAATCGTTTAAAATTGCTTCTCATGTCCATTACACGCCACACTTCACTCAATTCACACATTTTTCAATTTTGAGAAGAGAGGAGTTTTTATTTAGACAAAAGTGGAGGTTTTTAAAATGAAAAGTTGAGGTTTTATTTTTAATTTGTATACTTTCTCTTACTGGAATGAAAGGATGTGTCTTTGATTTAGTTATTTTTTATTGTATAACTTACCCTCTGCATCTGTGTCATTGTGCTCGTGTACATGAAAATTGGAGTCATGATAATAGCTGAGAGTGACCAAGCTGTGAGTGCAACAATGGAAGCGATGAGTGGTGTTCTGTATTTTGTTGCACTGATTGGATGACATACTGCAACAAATCTAAAACCACAAGAGTGAATACTCAAAAATTAAATCAAAATATATTATAATAGTTTACAAAACTCAGAAAATTTAGAGTCGAAAATTTTAAATTTTCAAACTAAAATCAAATTTTGAAAACTCAGAGGCGTCGAAATCATACCCCTAAAAATAATAATGATTCATGAAAAATCCCAACCCAAAAATTCCCCCTCAAAAAATTTTAACAGCACTCTTTATATCAGTAAATTAAATTACCTTTTAATATTATGTAACCTCAAATAAATTAAATTTTACACCACTTTTATAGATAAATATATTGAAAAATGCAGGTACTATGTTAAAACTTAAAAATTCAAAATCTGATGTAAATCCATTTAGATAATCACCTAAAACTCAATGTTTTGATTTGTACACTGTTGCAATAATTTTTACAATCACCTTCTAATAGAGTCATATCTCTACTAATACAGCCAAAAAAAAAAAAAAAAAAAAAAAANAAAAAAAAAAAAAAAAAAAAAAAAAAAAAAAAAAAAAAAAAAAAAAAAAAAAGTGGAAAAAATTTCCTCATTTGATAGTCAATGTGTTAAGAGTATATGCTACTACTGTGTAAAAACTCCAAAATTGATCGGCTAAAAACTATATGGAATTACTTTATTTAAGGAAAGGGAAATTGCCTAAATAAAGTGACATTAATGGTCACGGTCAGTTTCAAAAAAAGTGACAGTAAAAGGCAATCACCCCAATGTATATTGTAATGTGTTATTTTTATGTCCAGTATAATATGCAGTTATGTTCAGTAGATGTTGGGAGAGAAAAAAAAAATTTTTTTTATTGTTTAAGTCTTGTTAAAATCTAGTGGCACATGGGTAGTGGCAACAATGTAAAATAAAAATTTAAAAGAAATTAGATTTTGGATCAAAAAAATTGGAAAAATTTGTCCAAAATAATTAAAATCTCTGAATTTTCTGAAGAGACGGTTTCTGGGACGAGTTTTCGGCCTCATATTTTTCGGTGTCAGATTATCGGGGTGGAGTTTTCAAAGTCAAAAATTCAATTCCATGTTATCGACATTGGGATTTTTGGCACATTGAATATTTGAGGTTTGATTTTTCTTCTTTTTTTTTTGTTGAAAGATAAATGAAAGGTGTAAATGTAATGGAGTATGCATTAAAGAACCTGATTTCCATTTTCCCCACAAAGAAAGAAATCATAGGGAAGGTGGATAAGTCTTTTGACTCTGAATTCTGAATCATTTGATAGAGATATAGAAAAAAGTTTCCAAGGAAATGGTTTCCTCTCTTCTCTAATGATTTATATTTGGTTGATATGGAAGAAAAAGAAGAAGAAAAAAAAAAGCTTTTTCTAAAAACCTTTAGATTTATATATATTTTTTTTAGCCCATTTTCAGTGAAAGTCTTATGTATGGAAGAGGAAAGAGCCATAAAAGACGAGTTATGCAGTTAAATTCCAGTAAGGAAGAGGAGAAATGAGTCCACTTTTCTCATATGCAGAACAGGTTCACTGCCCACCCAACAAAAATTTATAACCACTATTTTTACTCTTTTTTTTTTACTTTTTTTTTTCATCAAAAGTAAAANTGAATCATTTGATAGAGATATAGAAAAAAGTTTCCAAGGAAATGGTTTCCTCTCTTCTCTAATGATTTATATTTGGTTGATATGGAAGAAAAAGAAGAAGAAGAAAAAAAGCTTTTTCTAAAAACCTTTAGATTTATATATATATTTTTTTTTAGCCCATTTTCAGTGAAAGTCTTATGTATGGAAGAGGAAAGAGCCATAAAAGACGAGTTATGCAGTTAAATTCCAGTAAGGAAGAGGAGAAATGAGTCCACTTTTCTCATATGCAGAACAGGTTCACTGCCCACCCAACAAAAATTTATAACCACTATTTTTACCCTTTTTTTTTACTTTTTTTTTTTTTCATCAAAAGTAAAAAAAAAATAATAGAAAAAGATTCGACTGATCCACAACAATTGAGTAGCTTTTACTTTTACTTTCATTTTTACTTTTACTTTTACCTTAAAGCTTAAAAGGCTTTTTAATAAAAGCTAAGTAACGATGGAGAAAGTTTATTTTCTTTTTTCTCCCTTTTTCTCAATCTCACAACTCATCATCAAATTGTCAATGAAAAAAAAAAAAAAAAAAAAAAAAAAAAAAACTAGTAAAAAATTCATAGTTACTCACCTGTCAGCAGACATAATGAGAAGGAACATGGATGACGTTATCTGATTGATACTTGTGGTAGTGAAGTATATTTTACACATGATATTACCAAATGGCCAATACTCCAGGACAGAAGTCACCATGAGAAATGGGATTCCCACCAGAAAGCACTCGTCAGCAATAGCCAAATTTACTATATATAAATTCGTCACTGAAAAAAAAACAATTAATCAATTTCAAATTTAAAAAAAAAAAAAAAAAAAAAAAAAAATTTTTTTTGTCATAATAGAATTTTTAATTCTGAAGTACACTATTTTCAACAGTGTGTTTATAGTTTTTGTAGTCTTGACTTTATCTAAGCTTAATTAATGAACATAATGTGTCCTCAGATAGATTTGTGACAACGATTTCTAAAAATGAGCTGTCGTGTGAACGATTTCTAAAAATGGTTGTTGTACGAAGTGAAAGTGAAAATTACAAATTTTTCATCTTCACTGACTCACAAAATTTTCAGTCATTTCACACATAAATTTTAGAATTCGTTTACATAGCTTGCGACACCAATAAAAAGACGCTAAAAGTGATTTTTCGTATAAATTCATCATCACTAATATTAAAATCATTCACATACTAGTATCTCTTAATCCTCGCGACAACGATTTTTTTTTAGAGAATGATTTTGATTTTGTTAGTATTATTGATTTAAAAAAAAAATTTTTTTTTTTTTGTTTTACCTGTCTGCATTTTTGAAAATCTGAGAACAACATAGATGACGAGTGTATTTCCACAAAGTCCAACGATACAAACAATCCCATAAAGTATAACAACAAGGAGGCGGAGCCACAATGACCCCGGTGATGACATGGAACTACAGTAAGGTTCATCATAGCCTTGAAGTGTCTCATTCCAGGTACAGTTGATACTCATGGAGACATTTTGTGTCCAATTCACCATCAACTCCATCTCATTAACAGTTTCTACAAGCGCCATTTTTCTGAAAAAAAAAAAAAAAAAATTTAAAACAACAACCAATCAGTCATCTATCTAGGTATGACAGGTAGTTATCAACTAATTTTATTTTATATCCAATCCAATAAAAATTGGTCCCATGAGAACTCAAACTGACACTTTTCTAGTATATCTTGTGTCAAAAATTTTCAAAAATTTTCAAAAAAAAAAAAAAAAAAAAAAAACTCAACAACAACAAAACCNATTTAAAAAATTTTAAAAAAAAAAAAAAAAAAAAAAAAAACTCAACAACAACAAAACCACAATGAACAACAATTTTATGAATCTTATTATGGTTAGACATTATACTAACTTTGTAGATACATAAAATACATACATACATACAAAGTGTTTAATCTTTTTTTGCACCCTCTTTCTTCAATTTCATCGTAGCTCCTCCCACTCCATGCTGCTGCCACCAAAAGAGTGTGAAAAAATGACGTCTTGCTTTCTAGGGTGCAAAAAAAAAATTTAAACACCCTGTACATACATACATACATACATACATAAAATACTTCTTTCCGTCCTTTGATTTGATGTAATGAAGCATGTAAGATTGAGAGAGTGAGAATAAACTGAAACTGACCAAATGCATTTATTTTCTTAGAAAATGTTGGAGAAAGTAGTGGATAATTTAATCCGCTGCATTAGGTTTGAGAGTGTAGTTGAGAAAAAAAAAAAAAAAAAAATTGTTTAGTTGAAATCCTTCAATCTTTCGCTTGAGTAGGTTAAAATGGAGAGATTTAGGTAGCGACAAAGTCAGTTTAAATGACCCGAGGCTCTCATCAGACATTGCTCATCCGATGACTCTACTGGTGGATAGTGATATTACGAATTCTCTCACTTCGCTCCAATGAACGTAAAGAACGTAATGCAAGTGTGAAGAAAAAGGGGGACGGGGGTAGGGGGTTGAAATAAATAAAAATACATTATTTACACATCTTCGACACGTGGGCTTATTTATTTTTTCTTCTTTACTTACTCCAGCCCTATACTTACTTACTTTCACTTGCTTTTTTCGCTCTGGTTAACCCTAGTACTTTCATCTTTCCTAATTTTTTTTTTTTTTTCATTAGTTAATTTACTCTATGTCAATTCCTACCTCTTTTTCCATCAACTTCCCTTCAACTCAAATTCAGATGGAATTACTCAAACAGAAACTTTACTTCCATCTTAATGTTACTCTTCAGACTTTTNTAGACTTTTTTTTTTTTTTTTTTTTTTTTTTTTTTATTTTTTTTTTTTTTTTTTTTTTTTTTTTTTTTTTTTTTGTATGAAATACTCAGAAATAAAAAAAAAATGAGACAGATTCAATTTCCAGAAAAAAGTTATATAAATTTGAAGAGATTACATGAATCGTTTCAAAGAAAGAAACTTAGTTGAGTTGGGAAGCTTACAAGGTCCTTCCGGTGGAGTGACATACCCGGGATCCGTAAAATCTTATTCTGATACCGGAAATTAAATAGAAAAAAAAAAAGTAAAAAAAAAGAAAAAAAAAGTATAGTATGTATTTTATATTTTTGTGTATATTTTACGGTATTATTTTTTTCAACCATTGTACTGCTTTTTCCACTTTCTCTAGTATAACAAGAGGAAAGTTTGAGTACTACATTCGTACCACAAGGATTAATAAAATTTTTTTTTTTTTTTTTTTTTTTAGATTTGAAGGCTCTATTTTCAACATTTTTGGCTATCCTAGTGACAAAAGTGAGTTAGAGACCAGACGTTATTCAACATAATCTCAAAATCCGTTAGCTAATATTAATGTGAAGTAGGTTTGAGAGCTTACAATTAGATAGGAAACTAAACCTCAATTTATCCGATTATCAGGACCAATGGGAGTACTACAAGGAACCAATGAGAGCTAAGCTCATACCTGACTGATGAGTTTCGAGCTTTCACTAAGCCTGTCTTCATCTTCTTTTTTTTTTTTTTTTTTTTGTGTGTGTTTTTTGTTCCAGAGAAAAAATAAAATAAAAACGTCAGATCCAAATAGGATTAGTCAACTTTGTCATTAGGAGACATAAAAACTGAGTTTGCGAGAAAAACATAAAGTTTTGATCCTAAACTAACCAATCACGTGGATTGGTTTAGAACCAATGAAAAACTGACTAACCACGAGCAAATCCTAACTTTTAGACAGACAACTGATTTGACTAACCAAAGAGAAAATTACAAAAAGTACTAAAAATTTTCTCCGTTTTAAATTCAAAATTATATCATTTGTAATTATGTTCCGTCATGACCTCAAATGTCAAGAGAGACCAATCAAAAAAAATTTTTTTTTGAAAAACTGAAACTTTTGACTCTGTTTGAATTAGTAGAAATGAAAAGAAAAACCACAATAAAAAAAACAAAAAAAAAAACAAGAGAAAATTGATTTGTGAAACTTTCGTAGTAACATAACCATTGTAATTATACAACCAAGTAAGTTTTTATTTTAGTAAGAAAACCACATTTTTCTAATTAAGAGAAAGTAGAATGAAAATTTCAACTGTACAAATTTTTGTTTTCGAAAAAAAAAAACTTTATTTTTTTTTTATTTTTGAAATTTACAATCAAAAGTGAGTAGTAAGCATTAAGCAGTAAGCAGAAAGTCTCGATGAAAAATGTCTCTAAAGCATCGTTATTCAAACTCTCTAATAAAAGTTATGTTATTTAAATCAAGTTGGAAAATCCAATTTCAAAGTTTTTCGATGAACCGACAGAATCATTTCATTTTATTAAATTGAATCCGAAAGATTCAAAAAATCGGCAAAAAAAATTTTTTTTTTTTTTTCAATTTTATATATCAAACCTTGGTCATCTAAAGTCATAATTCCTTTAAGACGAGAAATAAAATGACAGATTCGTCTTAAAAAAAATTTATTTTTCTTGCAACTTTTTTAGGCAATAAAATACATGTAGTAATGTAAGTAAGTATACATAGAAAATAATTGTCTAACTTTTTCCATCATAAAACTTTCACCAACTTTCTCTATGATTCCGAACATTCTCTTTCACTCATTTCTAAAAAAAAAAAAAAAAAAAAAAAAATTCGAAACTAACCTGGGATTTTCATTATTTTCTTAACTTTCACCCCCTACCATCTCCTTCTTGAGTGTTTGGGTGTTAATGATGATTTGATCTTGATCATGTTATAAAACTTTCACCAATGGTATCCAACTGTCGTCTAAATCAAATAAACTTATCCACCTCAATATCAACATCCTGGATGAAAAAAAAAAGAAAAAAAAACGAGACCAAGAAATAGTTCAAACAGAAAAAAAAAGTTAAGCTTTCACCCTAATTTTTATCTTTACGTACTTTTTTTTTTCATTACTTTGTAATCAATTCTATAAAAAAAAAAAAAAAAAAAAAAAAAAAAAAAAAAAAAGTGAAAGTCAAAATCCAATACTTTCTCCAACTTTCTCCTACTTTCTCCACATCACACATTAAAAGTAAAAAAAACACACACACACATATAGTTCAAAAATTGAATCATTTTCTCACACACAAAAGCAAATTCAATAACTTATTCATCTAAAACTAAAAAAAAAAAAAAAAATTATCTCCAACTCTTTTTTTTTTTATCTTTTTGATTGAAAAGGATACAAATTTTGTAGAGATTTAATATAAATCTAAGCCAGGTGAGTGATGATAACAATGAATAACGAAAATTAAAAAAAAAATATTCTACCTAAAGAAAAGCTTACACTAATGCTTTGACACTCTACGCTTACGCTTACATTGACGCTTACGCTTACATTGACGCTTACGCTTGGATTAACGCTTACTCTTAACAAAATTTTCATATTCAATTATAAATAATTTTAAACATGAAAACAAGTTGAATTTATTAATACTTATTAATATTATTAATCAAAGAGAAAGCATCAAACGGAAGCTTTAACGAACAGGAAGTGTGACCTGACAGAATAAATACTATTTCATGTTGGCCTCTTTTTTTTTTTTTTTTTTCTTTTGATTAATCAAGGTTTTTTTTTGGTAATTATTGAAAAACTAACAATAGAGATGAGTGGTTGAAAGAAAATTGTTCTGTTAAAATCTGTTTTCTAGTAGTAAAAATGATGGAGATGGATGTATAATATAGAAAAGTCTAGTATCCACACTTTCTCCATTCATTTACGTAGAGCAAGAGAGAATTCAAAATAGGAAATGTTTAGGTGATTTATGACTTGAACCATGGCGCACTTTCTCTTTTCTAAAATTTATGTCCTTTCATCCTCCCTTCACTTCCGACTCCTTATAATTTTGACTCTTGTTACTACAAAACTAATGCCTACTTTCCATATCTTTTGAATCAAAATTTTATGTTTTTCCATTTCCTTTTTAATAAATTTATTAAGTAATGAATTAGAATTTTAATTAGAATGAATATATATCTATTATACATCTAAAGTAATAATAATCTAATGGATAATACAATCCTGGACAAACATTTCTAGTCGTACTGATAAACGAGCGAGAAACTAACTTTCTTCCCGTGCTCTTTGTTGGAGAAAGTTTTTGACTAAAATCATTATTAAAATTTTCTCAGTCTAAATGATATTTTTGTATGAAAGAGCATTGAAGAGTAAATAGGTAATATTTTTAAATCAAGTCCCTANCTCAGTCTAAATGATATTTTTGTATGAAAGAGCATTGAAGAGTAAATAGGTAATATTTTTAAATCAAGTCCCTAGGATAAAGGGATCAAAAGTTATGATTTATTGAAAATTATGGAAAAAAAAACTGTTTTGGAATTATAATGTACTCTCGAACCAAATAGCATTGAGCCCACGAAGTTCTCGCCGAAAGTTGTTCTGGTTTTAATTTAGAAATGTGCGCGTCTTCTCATTTCTATTTTTAGGCTTTGAAGTTAAAAAGTTTAATTTGTGATTCAGATAATTCTTTATTCTTTGATTTACTTTTAGCTTGCCACCAAAAATTCAAATAGACAGAACCAAAGGTGAAAAAGTTTCTAATTATGTTGAAGGAGAGTGTATACAAGGAATTAGACGGGAGACACCCAAGAAATTTTTGGAAAAAAACTGGAATGTTGTCACATTCTAAACACTTTTGGTGCAAGTTTTCATTGTAGAATACACAAGACTTTCATAAAAGCGATGAGAGATTTGTCTGATTACAGTGATTGTAAACGATTCAATTTGTTTTGTCTGATTATCAGGTGTATAGTTTTCGGTTTTTAGTGGTAGAACTGTGAATGACCATTTTACCGTAGATACGTTAACACCGCATGCTATNATTATCAGGTGTATAGTTTTCGGTTTTTAGTGGTAGAACTGTGAATGACCATTTTACCGTAGATACGTTAACACCACATGCTAAAGCAGTGCCTGATTCACAATTCTAATTTCAATTTTTTCCAGAAATTTCTTGGGTGTCTCCCGCCTAATTCCTTGTATACACTCCTTCAACATAATTAAAAACTGTTTCACCTTTGGTTCTGTCTATTTGAATTTTTGGTGGCAAGCTAAAAGTAAATCAAAGAATAAAGAATTATCTGAATCACAAATTAAACTTTTTAACTTGAAAGCATAAAAATTGAAATAAGAAGACGCGCACATCTCTAAATTAAAAATAGAACAACTTTCGGCGAGAACTTCGTGGGCTCAATGCTATTTGGTTCGAGAGTATTTCTGAGACGCCTATCTTTAAATATACTAGTGTCTCAAAAGTATGTTCCAAAGAAACTATTTATTTTCAATAAATCATTACTTTTGATCCTTTAATCGTAGAAAANAAGACGCGCACATCTCTAAATTAAAAATAGAACAACTTTCGGCGAGAACTTCGTGGGCTCAATGCTATTTGGTTCACTAGTGTCTCAAAAGTATGTTCCAAAGAAACTGTTTATTTTCAATAAATCATTACTTTTGATCCTTTAATCGTAAAAACCTAATTTTTTTTTGTACTAATTTCCCTATTTTTATATGATCTTTTATATAAAAATAACACTGATTATATACAGTTTCAGAAAAACAATTGAGAAGTAGAATACCAAATTTAAAAAATCAAGTCTCTACTATCAATGTATCAAAAGTTATGATTTTTTTTTTAATTAAAGTTATTGGATTTTTTTAAAACCCCCATCTACATTACATCTCTTACAAGTACATCGTCTCAAATAAACATCCAATAATTAAAATTTTTCAAAAATTTTTTTCAAACTTTTCTTCTTAGATATTGTAGAATCTTAATTGTTTTACTTTGTTTCAATACTTTTGGATGGTCTTTTTGAAAATTCTAATCAAAATATTGGTTCACTATGGACTTTGCGACTGGACGTATACCCAGTCGTTCGTAGATTTTTTATGACAATTTGCTTACTAAATGTTCCCTTCTACGGTTTTACAAGTTTCCTTGTACATAGTTACTTATTCTACATGATAACCATATAAAAAATGGCCCCAAAATTCACTCTGGTAGGTTTTACAAGTACTGAATTAAAAACTTCCATTACAGCCTGACAAACCAGTCTGGCTCGACCAATAAGCTGCCGCATGGACCAACGTCAAATCGACGTCTAAGCAATGTGCAATGTTGCTAGATTGTGTTCAAATGCATAAACCGCGTGAAAGTATGCTTGAATGAGATTTTTCATTACGTACATACACGTAGATCGAAATTGCATTTATTAGAAATAGGGTTGATGCGGATAGAATATCCGGCATTTATGCCGGATATCAAATATCCGGCATGCATGCTTGATTAAACTCGTTTAGCACATATTTTTAAACAAAACAAGATGTGTTTTAATTACTTACAAAGGCACTGCTTTCTTCAGCAAATGATCATATATCAAAAGTCTCTTCCCAATGTCTTTGCTATTTGAGGTTCTACTGTATTCAATAAGGTTTTAGGGATTTTTTTAATAAAAATATAAACATAAATATAAATATAAATATAAATATAAAAATTTGTATTAATTTCAGTTATGTGGTTATTAAAAAAAAAAGTACATTTTTTCTCTAATGCTTTCTCCACTTTAATCTCCAACTCTTTGATGACAAAATTAGTACACGTAACGTCTATGTACGTGTGTTGTGTACGCGTAATATGTTATTAGAGTGCGGGTAATTTGATCATATTTGATTTTTTTTTTCTATACATAATGTATGTAGTAGTACAGTAAAATACCATCCATCTAAAAAATTTTTAATAACTTTCTCCTTGGAGAAAGTAGAACAAAAATTCGAGCAAAAAAATAAACGATATGATAATGAATTGTGGTATAAAAATTTATATTATTAAATTAATTTCATCAAATTTATCTCTTTTTTTTTTTTTTTTTTTTTTTTTTGAGATATTCTTATAATATTTTGAAACGGTCTATTGTTTAGGGAAGTAGTAGAGAAAGTAGTAGAGAAAGTTAGTCGTGATTTTAAGGTTGTTTGGATTGGTAAAAGGAGACAAGTTAGGTTGTTAGTGTTAGGGTTATCAAGATACCTAAGACACCAAACGGAGTTGAAAAGAAAGAAGAGAAAGTCATAAACTTTGTCTTTTCTTCTAGTTTAGTGAGTCCATTGACTCTGGTCGGAAGTTCGAGTTTCCTTCGCACTTTCACTATACAACTAAAAAAAACTATAGAAAAAGAGTGGAAGAGAATGTAAAAGGAGCCGGAACCAAAACCCCAAAATTTTCTCTCTTCATTATTTCCAGTTTAATGGGCATGACAAAAGACCTAGGGAAGAATGAAATTATTTTACTTTCTCTTACCTTTCTCTCCGTATCCAACGGCACAACAATGATCACATCAACTTCATCCAAATTCACTCAACTCAACTCAATGGAGTCTAAATAAAATATATATGTAGAATCAAAAAATACTAAATTTTTTTTTATTCTTCCAGAATGCTCAAATCTAATGGAATCAATGTCTCAGAGTAGGACTCTGAGGATTTGAAAAAAAAAAAAAAAAAGACTTTCACTACAAAAACAACCACCTGCTCAAGTGAAAGTGAAAGTGAAAGTGAAATGAGAAAATGGAAAACTGACAGTTAGATTAGAGTATTGAGATTAGAAAATGGGTTTTTTAAATATATAAGTAAGTCATGTCAAGTTTATGGTGTCATTTGNTGAATTTGACTTTTAACATTGATATTTAACAAGATATGAAATTTATTTTAAGTCATAAACTCAAAAAAAAAAAAAAAAAAAAAAAAAAATTTTTTGAAAAAAATTTTTTTTTTTGAAAAAAAAATTTTTTTTTTTGAAAAAAAACAACAACATTTTTTATAAAAATTTATTGAAATTCAAACTAATAGCTCATTTTAGTAATAGCTCATAAGTAATAGCTCATAAGTAATAGCTCATTTTTAATTTTCTTATCACTACTTACGCCCGATTTATACTTAATGTCATTCGTCCTTCATTCGAATGAAATGCAGTATGATTCATAAATTTTGTAACAAATTTTGCAAACGAATTTACCTTGACAATTAAGATTTTTGCAAAAATTTATTCCAAAATTCATGAATCATACTGCATTTCATTCGAATGAAGGACGAATGACATTAAGTATACATCGGGCGTTAAACCTTGACTTTAACAAATTATACTTGATTTTATCNAATGCAGTATGATTCATGAATTTTGTAACAAATTTTGCAAACGAATTTACCTTGACAATTAAGATTTTTGCAAAAATTTATTCCAAAATTCATGAATCATACTGCATTTCATTTGAATGAAGGACGAATGACATTAAGTATAAATCGGGCGTTAAACCTTGACTTTAACAAATTATACTTGATTTTATCAAAAAAAAAACATTTCTCTTTTTTAAACAATTTCAGGGTTGCAAAAATCTATTTTTAAACTAAGGTGATGTAAAGTGCAAGTTTTCAACGTATTGTCTAATCTTTTAAATTTACAAATTTATCAACGCAGAGGTTATTTAATGCTATTTTTCCAATCTCTGAAAAAAATCCTTATTAAGTTAACAAAATAAATATTTGAAAAGAAGCTAAACAGGTCCGTTTTTTTTTGTGTGTCTGTTTAAGAAATCTCTTCTAAATAGAATTTAACCACCCTGTTGCTTTTTTTTGTTTCGTACCAAAAAAAAAATATTTTTTTTTTCACATTTCAGATACCTCTACTGTCACAATGATGAGAAAATGACTGTTTTTTTTTTTCAGTTTTCTTCTGTCTCATTCCTAGTCATTTCGTATCAACGTAAGAGAAGAGAGAGACATCAGGGAAGAGTGAGTAGTGAAAGAATTCTTTGAAAATATCAATATGCAAATATGGACCAAAATTGCAATTTTTTTTTTGCTTCAAAAAAAAAAAACCCAGCTTTTGGCTCCACTCAATTTGAATTTCAAGTTTCATTTTTCCTAAAATTGAACTTTGTAAAAGAGTAAACTAAGCTCACACTGGTACGAAAAGTGACTAAAGCTGGTTTTTTTTTCTTTTTTTTTTTTTTTTGAAGTTGACTCTCTTTTTTTGCCAAAAAATGAAAAACCCTTCAGGATCAAACTGCACAATTTGAAATAAAATGTCTTCAAAGGTGTAAGTCAAATTCAAAAAAAAAAAAAAAAAAAAAAAAAA
>NIPM01000004.1:1366375-1477609 GCA_002738285.1 Holacanthella duospinosa | reverse complement strand
AAACTAATAAAAAAAAAAAAAAAAAAAAAAAAAAAAAAAATCTCATAAAGACGGTAAAAATGAAATTTTTTTTCTCCTTAGATGCTACATAAGTATTATAAATATGTATATGTATAATGTTATAATGTAATATTGTATAAGTAAAATTTATATGTTTATAAATATATCTGTGATTTCAGTTGTGATTGTCAATCATTTTGAAAATCTTATGATAATATTATTTCCGTTTCTCTATCTCTCTTTTTAAGTTAAAAAAATTGAGCTAGACAGGATGATAAAATACAACTTTCCACATCTGTTTTTAGACCAAAAAGTGAAACACTTTGAGCAATTTATTTGAGTATCTGTTTGCCAAAAATGATAGGATGGGTTGATTTNTTTTTTTTTTTTTTTTTTTTTTCTTTTTTTTTTTTTTTTTTTTTTTTTTTCATAAAGAACAACAGATCTGTATGTAATGTTTCCATCGTTATCCAAAAAACTTTGAGATCATTAGTTACTTAATCCACTTCAATTCCCACTCATGTAACGACCCTATTACAACTTAATGCCATAACATGTGTTTCCAGTTACGCACAACTGCCTCACTGTCTTATGCAAACTGTAAAAAAAAATAACAGAAACCACTGCACTTTCACGGTAGTGGGTAAAAAAAAATATAATATACCGAAGTAATTTTTACTCTAACTAACCTAAGTAAACTCTCAGTTTGAAAAAAAAAAAACCACAAAGCCTAGATTTTGAGTGGTATTTTTTGAAACAAGAACATGAGATAAAGTTATACTTTTAGTGTAGAAAAAGTTACGTTGTAGTGAATTTAGTAGAGAAAGTGTAATTAGTGTTTCGATCCTTAGATGACCTACAAAATGGTGAAAAACAGTAATGCTTTCTCTTAAGGTGAAAGTTGAGTGGGAGAAAAGTAGTTTTTCTCTTTACTTTTTTACTTTTTTACTTTTTTTTTTTCTTTTTTTTTTCTTTTTTTTTTCCAGAGTCCATTTGTGATAATAAAAGTATTGAAAAGTGAATTAGTTTAGAACATGGAACAGAAAATCTTCCAATATTTTACTTCAATAATCAAATTTACAAATTTTCTTTTCTATTTTCTTCCCCCTCTTTACTCTAATAACAATAAGAGAAGATAAAAATACAAAATTCGAGGAAAAAAGAACTAAATTTTGAAATTTTATCACCATAACCTAAGTAGAAACATGTCAGAAGAGTAGTATTTTCAAATACAAATATACAGATATATATATATATATATATAATATATTATGTAATATATAAAGAAAGGAAATGAGAAAGTGACATAATTTATGTTTTGAAGACGAACAAGAGAAAGTAGAAAGAAAAAAAAACGAAATAAATGGAACTCCAATGAAACGGTAGTAAAACCGCGGACATTATAAAATTTATGAATTAAAATTTTTTTAATAATTTACAATGTCTTTAGACTATTTTACTGCTGATTAAAAAACAAAAATTTTTTTTTTTTTATTTTACAAGGTGTTCTAAAATAAAATTAAGTCATTTATAGTTGATTTCCTATCACTGTTTACATAATATATATATTAATAAAATTTCTTTAATATTGGGCATGAAAATCATTAAAATAAGAATTTTGAGTTGTTTGAAAGTATTAGATTAAAAAAAAATTATTTTATTTTATTTTTATTGAATAAATGTTCATAATCTTATTTCTCATAACATTTGCTAAAACTCATGTTAATTTCACATTGATAGATTCCATTACTTCAGCAATTATCACAAAAAAACAACGCCTCGGCTATCAATATTTTGACTACTGTATCATGATTTTTGTAATCATTTCATTTTAGTTCAATTTTTTATTTACTCATTTTGATAAAAATGTTATAAATATTTTTATCCCAATAATTCTGTACCAGACTTTGTCAACTGATACCCTGCCTCAAAAATAAGTAAATATTAAATAAGTGAATAAGAATGGCATAAGGTTAAGAGAATCAAATTTCGAACCCTATATATATTTTTTTTTTTTTTTTTTTTTCATATTTTCTATGGTTAAAAATATCTCTATTTTTTTATAGTACATTATTATGTACAGTAGTCGGGGGATATAAAATATTGGTTTTTGAAACTAGAATTTTGAGTCTTATAAGTAATATGGTCTTATAAAAAATTATTCCCTCATGCTAAATACATTAGACTGATTTAAAACTACACATTTTGAAAAAAGGGTCTTATAACCAAAAAATTCTTATATTCGCCGACTATTGTACTTACGTTTGGGGTGTAAAGTACAGTTAAAAAAAAAATTTTTTTTTTTAATTTTAAGCAGACGGACGGACAGACTTAATTTTATAACCCAGTTAACTCAAATGATCCGCGTNTATATATATATATATATATATATATATATATATATATATATATTTTCATATTTTCTATGGTTAAAAATATCTATATTTTTTTATAGTACATTATTATGTAGAGTAGTCGGGGGATATAAAATATTGGTTTTTGAAACTAGAATTTTGAGTCTTATAAGTAACTACACATTTTGAAAAAAGGGTCTTATAACCAAAAAATTCTTATATTCGCCGACTACTGTACTTACGTTTGGGGTGTAAAGTACAGTTAAAAAAAAATTTTNATTCGCCGACTATTGTACTTACGTTTGGGGTGTAAAGTACAGTTAAAAAAAAAATTTTTTTTTTTAATTTTAAGCAGACGGACGGACAGACTTAATTTTATAACCCAGTTAACTCAAATGATCCGCGTATAAAAGAGAAAATATGAAGAGAAAGAAGAAAAAAAAAAGAACAAAAACGTAGAAATGGAAGCCTTATAAATCAAAATCAGTTTAAGAACAATAGAAAAAAAAATTAAGACTCATTTATCACGTTTTACTGTCCAAATAATATGAACATTGGAGTAGGATTATCAAAATAGAAAAAAAAAAATTTTTTCAGATTCGATCTCTTTATTTCTACATTCAATGGATTTTGCTCACATCAATTTTTTTTATTATTCAAAATTTTTCATTTCATATAAGCAATATATTTCAACAATATATTTCAAAACGATGCTCAAATACAGAACTCACTTGTTGAATTTTTTTTTTATCTTCTCAGCCTTAATTCTGATATACACAACACAGGGTTAGAAAAGTGACAAAAGTACTCTCATGTGAAAAAAAAAAAATTTTTTTAGAGAAAGTGAAAGCATCCTTGAGGTTATTTAGCCACAAGAGAAAGTAGCTAAGTAATAAAAATGACAAAACAATCTTATTATGTGTGAGTGAATGTGGGAAAAAAAAATTTTTTTTTGTTACCAAACTTCTACTATAAAAAATGCAGAGGCATGTTTTGCATGTGAGCTCATAAAAAAAGTTATTTTTTTTTTCGTAAATATAAACTCTCACGATTTAAGTGCTTTACGCATAGACGCGTGTAATGNAAAAAAAGTTATTTTTTTTTTCGTAAATATAAACTCTCACGATTTAAGTGCTTTACGCATAGACGCGTGTAATGTTACTTTCTCCAGTTTCGACATTTAAATGAAAAACTTCAAAATTGAATCCAACAAGACAGGTTTTCCTACTACTACTTAAAGTTTCAGTTTCAAAAAGTCTAATATTCTTATTTAAAATACATTCCATCAACAGAAAATGTAAAAGTGAAACTTACTAACATACAGTCTCATCAAACTTTATAGAGTCGTTTATTTTTTTACATTAATTTTTAATTAGTTTTGTTTAGAATTTAAATTTAAATCTTGGTGGTAAAAATATAACCTAATAGTCTACTAACCTTGTCAATAAATGAATTAATAATATTTAAATAATTTTTAAAATAATTAGAAACATTAATCATTACTAAAAACTCCACATTCACATCACAATCCTATCATTTCTTACAAAATCACCATATCTTCTACAACATCTCTTATACACTCAATAATAACTTAAGTTAAGGTTTTTACAACCTAATAAAAAATTCAGTGTAAATCGNACTAAAAACTCCACATTCACATCACAATCCTATCATTTCTTACAAAATCACCATATCTTCTACAACATCTCTTATGCACTCAATAATAACTTAAGTTAAGATAAAAAATTCAGTGTAAATCTTAACTTTTTAATTTTAAACAATTAACAACCTAACTTTAACAATAATTGATTAGGATTGTTAAGATAAATTAAATTTTATCGGATTTATAACATGTCAAGTGTATTTTTTATTACATTTTGTATTACACCCTGAAAACACCCAATATTTTATTTAAGTCATAAAAATTATAACAAAAATTTACACTTTTTGTAAAAATTTTTATCTTTAGTAAAAGCCAAGAAATAAATTCCATTCAGGACAGAAGGAAATGGTGAAAAGAATGTAAAATTTTTTGGCAGACTGTACTTTTATAATTTATTTACACAATCAAGGGTATATATCACAAGATTTTTTTTTTTAGTTACAAAATACATAAGTAGTGACTCTTCACTCTTTCTCTTTTTCNATAAATTAAATTTTATCGGATTTATAACATGTCAAGTGTATTTTTTATTACATTTTGTATTACACCCTGAAAACATCCAATATTTTATTTAAGTCATAAAAATTATAACAAAAATTTACACTTTTTGTAAAAATTTTTATCTTTATTAAAACCCAAGAAATAAATTCCATTCAGGACAGAAGGAAATGGTGAAAAGAATGTAAAATTTTTTGGCAGACTGTACTTTTGTAATTTATTTACACAATCAAGAGTATATATCACAAGATTTTTTTTTTAGTTACAAAATACATAAGTAGTGACTCTTCACTCTTTCTCTTTTTCATCATTTTGAGAAATTTGATGAAAATGAGAGAATTTTGAACTTAAATTAAGAGTAAAATAATTTGAAAACTAATCTATTTGTATAATTCCTTTAGGAAAATTTCATTGAATGAGACAGTAGTGGTATGAGTATGAGATTGAGCTCAGTTTCACTCAAGAGTGAAAGTTAGTAGAAGTGAAAGTTGATGAGATTGAATGGTGTCAGTTTTTAGGTAGAATCAGTTAGGATTAATTAAAGAAAATATTAACAAGAGATGACAACCAGTAGAAAATAGAGATTAAATTTTGAATTCCTTTTCAAAAAAAAAAAACCACAATTGAGAAAATTTTAACAATGGATTTTGACTCCTTCTGTTGTAATCATCTTCTTTCGTCTCGTACAAGTGAAAATGGATCGATAAGAGAAAGCTGACGAGACTTGAGACAAACTTTCTCTATTGGATTTTTACACAATATTTTTTTTACTCTCTATTATTGATAAACTGATAAACCTCACTTTCACCAAACACCAAACCATTGTTTTCTTTAAAAACTACTATTTTTTTATATATATTTGAAAAAAAAAAAAAAAAAAAAACCTATTATTCAGGGAGTGAAACACAAGAAAAAACAAATAAAAATTTGGTAAAACAATTTTTTTTTTGTACTAGTTTGTATGTCAAGAGAAAGACGGAAGTGCGAGTCTCGACTCAAGACTTAAGACTCAAGATTCAAAACTCAATGCCTTACACTTCCGATTTTCTTTCATGGTTTTTTTTTTTTTTTTTTCAAAAAAACAAACAAAAAACATTGAGCATAGTGTACATAAATTAGTTTCATAAAGATTGACAGAATGAAAGTGTAAAAACGTCTTACTCATTTGGATTTATGTATGTAATTGAGTAAGACTGGAAGGAGAAAAAATATATATTCTCGTAATTTCTGATATAAGGAGAAAGTAGGGCTTACTATTTTACGAGTTGAGTGAAAGTCTTCCAGTTTTCCCTAGAGAAAAACGGAAAATGCTTTCTCTTGTTTGAAAAAAAAAAAGAAAAGAAACCGGCTCACATGACTTCAACGAGGAAATCAAAAAGAAAAAAAAAAGAAAAAAAACGTTCTAGAATATTGAACAATATGGAAGTGATCTGGAACTCTCTTACGAAAAAAAAAAAACCCACTTTTTATTCGTTCTTTTATTATATCTAAAGAGTCTTACTCTTGTCCCCATGAAATGGACCAAAATTGGTTAGGACCACCACTATCAACGACTTAATGAGGAGGAACGAAAATTTTATGATTACGTTTGAAACTATTATGGTCAGTTTTTTTTTTTTTGACCAAAAATTGGTAAAAATTTAAGTTGTGGTCATATGGACTTTCTCCGATCCATGAGAAATCATAAAGTTTCTTATGGATCCTTTTTCCTTTATTTTTTATTTTTTTTTTAAAGAAAAAGAGAAAGTTGGGAGAAAGGAAGCGAAAAATGAACAAATAGTAATTAAAACTGACATATAGAAAGTTTCAATTTTTAGAAAAATTGAGACCAAAAATATAAAAATTCATTTTGATTTATACTCAAAGTAACTTTCACTTTCGGATTTTTCCGTTTCGATTTCAAAAAGGTCTATTTCTAATTCTCTATCACACTTGTTATACATACGATTTTTTTTTTTTTTTGATTTTGAATTCAAAAGAGATTAAAAATTTCATAATCAGTGACTTATGTTACTATGAGTTCACTTTGAAGTCTTCTCAGGTAGTACTTTGACCAAAAACCGANAGTAACTTTCACTTTCGGATTTTTCCGTTTCGATTTCAAAAAGGTCTATTTCTAATTCTCTATCACACTTGTTATTACATACGATTTTTTTTTTTTTTTTTTTTTTGATTTTGAATTCAAAAGAGATTAAAAATTTCAAAATCAGTGACTTATGTTACTATGAGTTCACTTTGAAGTCTTCTCAGGTAGTACTTTGACCAAAAACCGGACATGGTTAACCTTAGCTTTCTAAGTACCACTTGTTACACTCCTCCTTTGATTTATGACGACCATTGTTGACTTTGACCTATTATGTTATTAAATAATAATAAACATTTTCATTTCCATTTCCATTTCAGCAGATATGGTGGAATGCGTTTCTTTTAAGTTCAAATTTTCAAATTCATGTGACAAGACTAGAGTGTTTTTATCTAGTATGTTATAAGTTTCGTTTTCAAGTCCCTATGGGTCCATGTCCAATTTATAGGAAATCATAACAACGGAAGAAGAAATTGAATCTAAATCTCCAATGACATCGACATCTTCTCCAACTTTTATATATAGAACTTTACTATAAAAAATTATTATCAAAAATCCTGTACTCTTCAGAGAGAAAAAAAAATCTAAAAAAAAAAAAAAATGGAGAAAGTGCACTTTCACTTTTAGGAGAAAAAAAATGGATTGATTTCTTATGTTTACGTAAAAAAATTGTTTCTTTTTTTTCCCCTCAAGCTTTTTTCGAACAACTTGAGTCAGCGGAAATTATTAGTTTTTTTTTTTAAGTATGAATTTGCTTTCACCTTCAAAGGAGTTTGTTACTTTGTGANAAAAAAAAAAAAAAAAAAAAAAAAAAAAAAAAAAATGGAGAAAGTGCACTTTCACTTTTAGGAGAAAAAAAAATGGATTGATTTCTTATGTTTACGTAAAAAAATTGTTTCTTTTTTTTTCCCCTCAAGCTTTTTTCGAACAACTTGAGTCAGCGGAAATTATTAGTTTTTTTTTTTAAGTATGAATTTGCTTTCACCTTCAAAGGAGTTTGTTACTTTGTGATAAGATCGGATAAGTTATTGTTGATGACAGGTTTCAAAATAAGTTTCATTTTGGTGAAAGTTCTACCCTTAATAATAAACTTATTCCTCTAAAGACATTAACAATGAGTAACAGAAAGCTCTAACAAAGATCAAGATGGAAATTTTGCCTTAGGCTTTTAACATGACCTAAATTTTAAACTTTTCTATTAAGGTACAAACTTAATGAGACAAATTTTGAGTCAAAGGAGAAAGATTATATTTCCTTCGCGTCTTCTTACATTGTTTCATGATGTAAATGGAGAAAGATGAAATGGACCTAATGAAACGATGAAATTTCCACTTTTCTTTTTTGTTAGAAGAAAGTCATCAAAGTGCTGCTTGTCTCAAACACTGGAATATGTTTTTCTCTTTTACGAAATTTTAAACCGAAAGGGTTGAAAAATAAATTTATTCAATCATTTTAATTTACCCGGTGGAATCATATTCTGTCCATTTCACCCATTTTATCCGGACGAAATGGGGAGTTCAAAAATTTTTATTTTTATTTATTATAAACCCTAAGTAATGTATCCAACTGTATGATGCTAATAATTCTAAAATAAAACTTTTAGTTTTATAGTATAAAAAGTCTAGAGACATAACATAAGAAAATATTGAGTTTCTTTCTTTTTTTTTTGGTAATATTACGGCAGTTATACTTTTGTACTTTTTCATGTAACTCAAACTTTGTTGATTTGGTATTATTACTATATCATTAAACGAATTAATTAATTGATTAATTAATTAATTAATTAACTGATTGATAATTTTAAAATCATTTGTTCTAAATTTCAATGGATATTTATTAGCTAATATATTTTAGAAAAAACAAAAGCATATTTAAAATTTTGAAGCAAATACACTCAATTATCAAATAATGAAATTCAGGTAAATCATATCCAGAAATAATTTCTATCTGATATCAATATTTAAATAGAATAATTACACAAAACAATTTTAAATCAATAAATTCCTATTCAAAAACTAATAATAATAATAATAATACTTTAATTTTTATTCAATTTATCACAATTCGACCAAATTGGTTGAAATGTTGGTCAAATTGTACAAATTCATTTTACCCGGATGGAAATGGCAAAATCCATCCGGTAGCTAAATCCAAAATTTTCCTAACCCTGATTAAAACATTTAAAATTAAAAAATCTAGTTTAAAATACAATACAATATAATAATGTATAATACAATACAATTAAATTAATTGAAAATGTAATTGAAAAAACAGAAAAGGACGTGGAGAAAGTGCCCTCTTCANAAAAAAAAAAAAAAAAAAAAAAAAAAAAAAAAAAAAAAAAAAAAAAAAAAAAAAAAAAAAGAAATTCTAGCAAAAAAAAATTTCTAATTAAAAAAAAAATTCTTTTTTTTACCCCTTTCACCCCAGGAAGGAAATAGTGCCTTACTAATTATCTTTGGGTGAAAGAAAAGTGAAAATTGGTACTGAAAATGAACTCTGATGAAAAATTGTATTTCCTTGATAAGAAAACNAAAAAAAAAAAAAAAAAAAAAAAGCAAAAAAGCAAAAATGAAGCAAAAAAAAAAAAGAAAGAAATTCTAGCCTAAAAAAATTTCTAATTAAAAAAAAAATTCTTTTTTTACCCCTTTCACCCCAGGAAGGAAATAGTGCCTTACTAATTATCTTTGGGGTGAAAGAAAAGTGAAAATTGGTACTGAAAATGAACTCTGATGAAAAATTGTATTTCCTTGATAAGAAAACGAATAAGCACCATGATAACTTCTACAGAAGAGAAAGTATAGAATACAGACACAAACACACAAACAGACTCAAACACACATCCACCTAGTAAGTTACTACACTGTTGTCATTGGTAAGAGTAAAGTGAACCAATGGGGATGAAGGGGGAAGGAAACATCATCCTGACAGTGGTGGGTCTCTCATTCCATCATCTCATGTCAAAAAAAAAAAAAAAAATTCTTATTGTGTTTGGGTTTTTCTATTAAATAGAGCAGGCCAGATGTTGCGAGTAGGAATTCTGAAATTTCCCAATATAATAAGAGAGGCAGAGGTTTATTATCTTTTGGTTTGGGAGAGAAAGGCGGTGAAAGTGGAACGGAAGAGTCTCTCTTTCTACTAGACTTTTCTTCTCTATGACAAATTATTATTATTATTATACTTTGATGAATTTTTTTTTCTCTGTCAGAACAATGAGAGGACGTACTATATGGCTGAGTGAGTCAAGGTTTAATAGGAAATACTAGACTCTTTGAGACTGATGGAATGGTTCGAGTAATCATGTTTCATGTCCAGAAAAAGCGGATTTCCGTTTTCATGTATCTCTATGCCAAGGATCAAAAAACCAACAGAAGATTACATTTTACAGATGCATTTTCACAAAAAAAAAAAAAAAAAAAAAAAAAAATGGGAGAAAGTCTCTGCCGATTCGGCACTTATTTTCCTAGTATTATAACTTCTAATATCAATAGGATCTCCGGTTGATCTAGAAAAGATTGAAGATGGAGAAAGCCAAAAAAAAAAAAAAGAGTGAAAGTTTACTTACCACAGTGAACTTTTTTCAAGTTGTGATAGTGAATCGACAATTTTGATAATAAGAAATATAAGACTTTTATTTTTTCTTCAGGCTGGAGAAAGTTAGGTTATGAAGAAAAAAAAAAGTCAAAGTCCAGTTGTTAGAGAAAGTCCACCAGTTTAGATTGATTCTATGGATATAAAAAAAATTTAAGTATCAAATAAGTTAGTAAATTTATTAAGAAAAATTGTGATAGGAAATTAGATTTCTTTTTCGATCTTCAAAAAGTAATTTCAACTACTATAAATAAAATCATAAAAAAAAAATATCACAAATTTTGTCATACTCTTGTTAAGAACATAAAAATCAGATGGATATACAAGATTTTCAAAAAATCTAAACTTAATAAAGACTTGAGTAAAAAGGAAATTTTAGCTAGATATCAAATTTTCATGGTGTTACATACTAAGTGCATAAATTTCTGATAATTCTACTTTGATTGTGATTAGCAAAATTTTTTTAATCTTCCAAAATGTTAACAAAATTTATACTGTAAAATAAAATAAAATTTTTTTTTGATTAATCTAAGTTTTAATTATTAGCCCCTAGAGCTATGATGAAAGTGGAGAAAGGCTGAGATCTCAAGTTTGAAAACCTTGCAGTAATTTAAGAGAATTTTTTTTTCTTCTTTTTTTTCTAAAATTCATTTAAGTAAGCAACAGGGATTTTCTCAAATTATATACTAACTCATGACAGGATAAAACGTAAAGTTTTTAAATAGTAGTTAGTTGAGAATTAATTGAATGTAAAATTGTTTCTGTAGATTAATTACATGCTTAGAAAAGAGAGCTCTCTTTGTTGTAAAATTAAGAAGATGAAAGAGAAAGTATAGAAAAAAATTAAGGAGTGTGTAACAAGTTTTTAGGTTGTAATTATTGGAAAATTGGAAAAAGTTTTGAAATCCTTTTTTTTTCAACACTTTTTTTTTGTAATGTACAAGTTTACTTGAAANAATTAAGGAGTGTGTAACAAGTTTTTAGGTTGTAATTATTGGAAAATTGGAAAAAGTTTTGAAATCCTTTTTTTTCAACACTTTTTTTTTTTGTAATGTACAAGTTTACTTGAACAGTTGAGAGAGTATTGAAAATTAGAAAAGGAAACTTTCACTCTATAGAAGTTTCAATAATTAAAATTAAACTATCAAAAGTGGAGACAGCAGTGAAAGTATAGAAAGTGGTGAAAGTGGAGAAAGTGGAGAAAGCAGTGAAAGTAGAGAAAGCAGTGAAAGTGGAGAAAGTAAAAAAAAGTGTATTTTGACAACAAAAAAAATTTTTTTTTTAATTTAATAAAAATCTATATTCAACAACACAAAATTCTCGTTGACAAATTGCCAATTTTCAGGTTGAGGTGGAGACAACCTTATTTCAAAATCCTCTAAAACATTTCTTATTTCTTACTCACTGACAGTTTTTTTTTTATTAGAGATTTTGTTCCTCACAAAAGTTCCCTTTTCCACTTTAACACACTATTCCCAAAGCTATCAAATTTTATTACAATTTTCAATTTAGCAATCTAAAAATCCTCTTATATTTTGCCATTCATAGTATTAACAAAATCCTCCTGTACCCATTCAACTATTTATTACAAAGAGAAAAGACACATTTCAATTTTTTCCAATTCCATTACTTACACACTCTTCTTATTCATCTCATCTTGTCTTTTTATGAAAGAAAAATACTNTTAAAAAAAAAAAAAAAAAAAAAAAAAAAATCTCTTGGGTGAAAGAAGAGAAAAGAATTTTTTTTTCTCATAAATAGTCGAAAAAAATAAAAAAAAAAAAAATAATAAATAATAAGTAATAATAATAATACTTAGTAATAAAAGTATATTAAAAAAATGTCAAGTTCTGATGTCATATTTCCTCCTACAATAATTAATAAAATAGCTTATATTTTTTTTAATTTATAATTTATAATGTATAAAACTGAAAAGTGAAAGTAAAACTAAGAAAAAGTCTATGTTTTTTTTTTATAAAAATAAAATAAAAAAGTTGTAATAAAATAAATAAACCTTGAACTCACACTCCTCACCTCTATAAAGGTGAATAGAAGAAGGAAAAACAACTGGAAACAATTTCCTACAAATTTTCTCAAGTTTTATAACAAAAGAAAGCTTTTAAGGAAGGTAAAAAATCTCTTTTACAAACAGAAAAGGATGAGATTGAGGTTATTTTGAAAAAAAAAAAAAAAAAAAAAAAATTCAACTTTCTTTCTACATTGTTGGGTGTTTGGAGTGAAAGTCATTGTCATAAAGAAAGCGTTGGAGTTGGGTNACAAATTTTCTCAAGTTTTATAACAAAAGAAAGCTTTTAAGGAAGGTAAAAAATCTCTTTTACAAACAGAAAAGAATGAGATTGAGGTTATTTTGAAAAAAAAAAAAAAAAAGAAAATTTCAACTTTCTTTCTACATTGTTGGGTGTTTGGAGTGAAAGTCATTGTCATAAAGAAAGCGTTGGAGTTGGGTCNTTCAACTTTCTTTCTACATTGTTGGGTGTTTGGAGTGAAAGTCATTGTCATAAAGAAAGCGTTGGAGTTGGGTCATAAAGGACGTAGTTTGAGAACTAAGAGACTCAGTTTCAGTTAAACTCCCTATCAAGTCCTACCTGTCATGTCCATGATTCTTAAATAAAAACCTATCTTACTGACATAATTTCCTTCACAAACTTAAGGCTCCTTAATCCGATTATTCTCAAAGACTTTGCTTTTTTTTTACTTTTTTTTTAACGAGTCAGACGAAAAACTATTCTTTTCATGATAACAAATAGAGACAGAGAATTAGAATTGTTACAAAAGGAATTTATAGTCCTTTTTATAAGTCCTTAGTCTAAACGTGTCCTTACTCCTTTCACTCTATAAGTCGGTGTTTTACACAAAATTATCAATTTTTTTTTCCTATCATTACTTTCACATATCAATTCAAATTTCGTGTTTTTTACTCCTTTTACTCTAAGTCGCTTTTATATAAAATTGTCAATTTTTTTTTTACGAATTTTGATTCATTACTTTCACATATCAATTGAAATTTAGTATTTTTTGTATCTTTGTTTGTTAATATAGACTAAAAAGTGTAGAAAGTCGAAAGTGAAAGTTTTCTGATGTAAATTAAAAAAAATTCATTGTGTCATAAAATTATGATTTTAGTATTATTTTTGAAGTTTCAAATATTTTTTTTTACATAATAATTACATAAGTTTTAATTTGAAATTTATATTAAAAAAAAAAAAAAAAAAAAAAAAAAAAAAATTTTTCTATAAATTAGTTGCTAAAAATATTAAATTAACATTACAATAAATCATTTGTTCGGTTCTCCACTGCTTAAAACAAATTTAAAATTTACCTTCAGACAATTAACAAATTATAATTTAAAAGGTAGGTACTATATTAGTGGTATATTTAATTATTTAAACTTAAGTTGTAAAAAGTAAGCTATTTTTTTCTTTTTTCTCTTTATGTCGTAGTCGTAGTTGAAATTTTTTAATTTATTCAATAAAAAAAAAAAAAAAAAAAAAATTTTAAATTTTTATTTAGTAAATTTAAAAATCCCGCGCTTTTTTTTTCTACTTCTTTACTTTAGTTCCTACCCACATAGAAATGAGACATGACATTATGAGAATAAATGAGAGTAGGGAAAAAGTGATGAAAATAAAGATGTAAAAAATTTTGAATCACTCTGTATATTTTTTTTTGAATCTTAAATTCACTTTTTTTTTTTTAAATCCTAAATCCACTTTGTGTTGATTAATTTTGAGAAAAGTGAGTGGGAAGGTATGGTAATCATGTAAAAAGGATTTAATTAGGTCAGAANTGTGTTGATTAATTTTGAGAAAAGTGAGTGGGAAGGTATGGTAATCATGTAAAAAGGATTTAATTAGGTCAGAAATTTTAGAGAAATCCACTTGAAATGATGAAGCTCTGTGTTAATTGGATCATTTGGACACGACAGACGAAAAACATCCTCTTCGTCATTCTTCACACGAAACCAGAAGAAAGTAAGTGTTTGGCCAACCAGAGAAAGTCAATGCAAATTCTCCTACTTCAATATGCCAAAATCGTCTCCCAAGTGTGCTTAGAATGCATAGGATTTTTTTTTTTTTTTTTTTTTTTTTAAAAAAAAAAAAAAAAAAAAAAAANCACTTTGACTTTCTCCATCTCCCGTTGTCCAATGGGAATGAAATCTTGTTACTAAAATGGAACCACTGACTTTCAATATTATTATTATAATTTACTTAACGTTTAATACATAAAGAGCTTTTTTTTTCTCTCTCTTCCGTTGAACATGGCTTACATTTTTATTTATGAAAATGGATTTTTTTTTAAGAGATANCTTTTTTTTCTCTCTCTTCCGTTGAACATGGCTTACATTTTTATTTATGAAAATGGATTTTTTTTTAAGAGATATATGCAAGAAGGATTTGGAGTAAANGATTTTTTTTTAAGAGATATATGCAAGAAGGATTTGGAGTAAATTATTGAACTCATTTCCAAAGGCTTATGATCAGATCCCAAGGTAATTGACGAGCTTGGTTCCTATTTTTTTTTATTTTTTAGTATTTTTTTTTGGTAAACTACCATTTCAAGATAAAAAAAAATGAAGATTATGGTAAAGATTTATAAAATGGTTTGTTGTATACTTTACTAGATGTGAATTTTTTTTTCGTTGTTATAATTTTTATATACTATATTTTGAAGAATTTTTTTTTGTCGTACTCAACATCATCATCAACATCACCTGCAGAGAAAATAACTCATCTCTATAAATTTTGCAAATACTTTCACTTTCACTCTGCCTAACCATCTGTTACAACAGTAGTTAACTTGATTGAAATTTGCGAAAAAAAAAAATTACCTGTCAGACAATCAATTGGTTAGTGTTAGTACAAAATTTATGTCTGTCGATAGTAATTTTTTGAATTCTATCAACTGAGATATACTGAGAAAAAGATTTGGGAAGAAAGAAATAGTACTTTCACTAACCAAAAAAAAAAAATGAGAAAATTGAAATTGATATTATTAAATTGAGAGAATCTCAAGTTTTAGTACACTTTTAGATCCAAAGAACCAAGGGTAATTTCAAACTAAAATTAAATGTAAAAAAGTCCAATAAGAAAAGTTTAAGATGTGTAATAAAATTTTACTTTGAAATTGAAACCTACCATTATTGAAGAAAGACCCATAGCACTTTCATTTCTTAACGTATTCACTCAAGTAAGTGTATTTTCAAAAATTTCATACACAAATTTACACTACAATGTAAAAAAAAATTTTGTTTTCTTCTTTTTTTACACACTTTCACTTTCAACGTTAATAACTTTCACCTGAGTAACTCATAAAAATTTTTTTTTATATAAAAAAAAATACCTTGGATTTGGCTTGATTTGTTGTTGAGTTTTAGATTTTTTGTTTTCATAGAACCAAAAGTGGTTCTATGAAAATACAGCGCAGGATATTAGGGCGCACGAAAATATGACGCGGAAAATAGGGTGCGGAAAATACAGTGCCGAAAATACGGTGCCGAAATTACGGCACCAAAATTACGGCGCCTGGAAAATAAGGCGCATGGAAAATTACGGCGCATGGAAAATACGGCACTTGGAAAATAAGGCGCATGAAACATGGATCATACAGATCTCGAGCTAACATGAAAAAACACACAAAATTAGTATTGATATATTATTACATTCCTCACTATGTCGCGAGGGTTATGGCGTCCCGGGTTCTTCGGACCCGATCCGAGGGGGAATATAACATACTCGTTGCTTCCGTAGTCACGAAAAACATTATGCTAAAACGTTTTTGAATGATATATACATATAATATAAAAAAAGATAACTAACTTTCTTTAAATCCATTCAATTTAAGTAGAAAATACTTTCTCCAGTTATCTTTTTTTCTGAACACCCTGTGTAACATCAACTCATTCGGTAGATAGGCAAGGAAAAAGCTCTCAACTTTTTGACATTTCAAAAATTCGTAACCTTTTTTTCTATACATTTCCGGTGAAATATTTTTGCATATGATCAGAGACCTCATATTAGTTTTCTAGTCGCCGCATTTTCCGGGCGCCGTATTTTCTAAACGCCGTATTTTCCAGGCACTGTAATTTCGGTGCCGTATTTTCCGCGCATTATCTTCGTGGAACGATAAAAAATGGATTTTTTTCCAACTATGATTTAAAATCTTCTTTTTTTTTCATAACTTTCCCGCAAAATTGAAAATCAAACTTTTTTATAAACTAAAAAATTTTTTAACCACCCTGTATAACTGTTATAATCTAAAAAGACACTACCTGGTAAATTTTCATTGTTACAATCCGTTTCCGTCTGTCTACAAGAATTCATTCTAGACTCCAATTTTATGAACCATAATTTTTACTTTCACTTTCTACCATAAACCAAACCATTAACGTAAACTTTAACCATCCATATAGAGAAAACCAAAGTCTGTTTATATTTTCTATTGTTAGAAATGAGACTTTGGACTACTTAAACTCTATACTTTACCATAAAATCCAATTCACTGAACTTATATTTCTTTTCCGTCGTGTTAAAACTGACACTTTCCTATATGTAAGTTAGAATATTACAATCTTATTTTTTTTTTAATATAAGAACTATAAGGGAATCTACCTTATTGTTATATAAAGTAGTACCATAGTCATAAGTACATTATGGCTCATTTGGTCCATATCATTTGGAACTGTACATAGTATAATGTATAATGTTACATTTATACATTATACATGATAATAAAAAGATGGTAGAATAATTCTTAAGAAAAAAAAAATTCTAAATATAAAATAAAATCATTCCAATTGGTAATATAACTTTCTCTTTCCTAAAAGTGAAAATATGGCAACAATGGAAAAAAAAAATTTTTTTTTTTAAATAATAAATAATGACTTTTCCTTCATTAATTGAGTTGACTTTCTCCACTTTCCAATAATGTTGTTGTTCATTATTAACTAAATCAACAACTTCCTAATCCATCTTCAAAAAAAAATTTTTTTTTTTTTCTTAAACTTTTTTTTCGTTGTTAAGGCACCTAAAGAGTCGTAATAAGTTGACTTTCTTTCAATTAAAACCCAAACTAAAAAAAAAAAAAAGTGTTTTTTTTTTTTTTCTCTTTTTTGCAACAACAACAGTAAAAAGAGAAAGCACAAATGAAGAAAGAAAAAATGTATTTTTTAGGACAAAAAAAAACTAAAAAAAAAAACAAAAAACTTTTTGTTGTTCGTCTCGTTTTCCACATGAAACTTATAGTTTAGTAGTAAAGCCAAAACCTAATAAGAAAGAGAAAGTTTTTTATTTTATTTATTTTTTTNTTCGTCTCGTTTTCCACATGAAACTTATATAGTTTAGTAGTAAAGCCAAAACCTAATAAGAAAGAGAAAGTTTTTTATTTTATTTTTTTTTCTTCTGTTAATAAGGGAAATAGTGGGATTGATCGCCATGAACTTTCTCTAGTCCTTTGCATGACAAACTCTACTATAATTAAACAATTTGTTACTATTACTTTCTCAAATTTTATTTTATGCTATTTTATACTATTTTACACTATTTTACAGACATGAACCTCAAAAGTAACTCAGAATTTTAGTCTAAAGGGAGGGGAAGTGGGGAGGGGGTGAAAAGAAGATAAATTTAATTCTCATTGAGACAAATGTCATGTAGACAAATTCGAAATTTTTTTTAGAAAAAAAAAAAAAAAAAATTGTCATTTTTATGGATTAAGTTAATGTATGGACATAGAGTACAGTATGTAAAAAGTTTTTGGGTACTATAGTTGTCCACCTATTTTTTGTAAACATTGGGAGTCTATATCATAAAAACGAAGGAAATGTGCGGAAAAATTCAAAATTTAATTAATCAAATAAAAATTTTTTTTTTTTTTTTTTTTAATTTGAATCAAGAAGCAAGAAGTTAGTAATAATTTTTAACATTTTTTTTGTNAATTTTTAACATTTTTTTGTCATAACTAATCAAATTTTGTTCCTTATGAGCAAGGACGAACAAATTATGCGATTTTTTCACGTCAAATTATGCCTCACGTATTTAGAATTATGCAGTAAATATTTCAGTTTATGCGATTTCATACACAAAAATTCGATTCATAAAATTATAGTTAGTTATAAAGGTCATTTGTTGTGATATTTATTCACGCTATTTTTTCACTATCTCAATTTGACAACCTGCTAAATTGAAAACGTCTACAACCTTTGATAATATACAGGGTTGAGAACTTTCAGATCATCATGTGATTAGAGTAACGAAGTCGTTCCTTTCAAATATTGATTTAACGAAGCGCAACATTTTCAAAGAAACAATTCATTTTCATAACTTGGCTAGAGCATTCAACCTTGTTCTATTCCACGAACCAATTTCTTTAAATATTCTCTGTGTTAAATTAATCGTTGAAAATCCTCTTCCTAAAAATAAGACATAAATATCTTACGCAATGTAGTGACACTGCACTACACGAAAATTAGTCCCGAGTGCTAATGCCTTCGTCTTAATACTTATCATTTCTGTACTTCACATTCATTGACTCATAAATGTATGATGCTACTTATAACTGGTACTACTCTGAAATTAGAAAAAAACAATCCAATGAGGTAGAAATCCTTCTAATCTATCTAGAATTATGTTTTTTTTTTGTATGATTTCATATTAAATTGAAAACCGAAATAAATACGTTCTACTTTCATGTTTTTGCGTTCGGCGGGTTTCAAATGATTGTTTACGACTGGCTTTATGTAACTTATTGCACGGGTTAGTCACAATAACTACAAAACTGTGTAATTTCTAAGTTTGAACCTCTTAACTTGTAAATGCATTCTGCTTATTACCTGAAACAACTTTTCTTCTCTTACCTGAAACAACTTTTCTTCTCAATTTACCACCGAGACTAAAAATTTAAGGTCTATACATTTGGTACTGCTACCTTGTATTCATCATCAAGTCAACATTTATTCCAATCCCCAAGCATGCTTAAACATGAAAGGGATTTTTGGAAAATGCTGACTCGTTTAAAAATAATGCGGTAGATATGGTACCGAGGATTGATGCGTTGTTATGCTGTACCCATTTAAATAAATGTGCATTATTTGTCTAAAAGTGAAGCAAAATTCCAAATTTCTCCCGGAAATTATGCAATATTATGCAATATTATGCAAAATTATGCTAAATTATGCGATACTTTGAAATTATGCAATTTATGCGTTTTATGCGGGACAAGTTGGTGTCAAACGTCATAATTTTTTTTTGATCCGGTGACACTAAAAATATAAAATAGACGACTTTCTTGATCCGGTGACACTAGAAATATGAAATAGACGACGGGCTAATTACGATTATGCAATTTTATGCAATTTTATGCAATTTTATGCAATTTTATGCAAACTATGCAATTGGTTGTCCATATTTTGCTTATGACATAAAAAAAAATTTTTTTTATGATTACTCAAAAATTTATAACCACACTGTAATGAGTTTTAACAAGGTTTCTGCTCGTGTAGCCTTGACTTGTAAATAATAAATTTTCTCTCCATGTCGTCAAGTTTCATTGCTAAGAGAGTGAAATAGTTAGACAAAAAATTTAGATACAGTGTTTTATTCTACTTAATTAGCTTTCCCTTCAGAGTCCTAATTATCATCAACTCTAGGCTCATTCAAAGTACCTAACAAGTAAGGGAAAGTTTTATGAAAATTAATCATTCAAGAGTATGTTGACATTGACAACGATGCTTTACTATTAATTTAGTGGTGGGTGGTGAATTAGTCAACAATTTTATACACGCTATTAGTATTTTTTTTATAACAAATTTAGTTGAAAAAGGGATGATTTCCAGGGGAGCTAGAAAAAAAATTTTTTTTTTGTTGCTAAACAATAAAAAATTTTTTGGCACAAGGGCATATTATTTGCTCATCAAAACTCATTAGGTCAGTAGGATACTTCATTACTTTAAGAATTGAAAAACAACCAAAAGAAGCCTTAAGCCTTAAGCCTTAAATCAACCTCACAAAGTATGAATAATAAAATTATATATATACTTTTATACCCTTAAAAAAATTTTTTTTATAAATGAGACAAAATTTAAAAAATCTCTAACGTCAAACAATTACCCTTGAAAATTGTGTAGAAAAAAAAAAAACATAAAAAATAACAAGAAAAATCGGTAAAAACATTTCAAAGAGAAAGTTACCCCTTTACTTTCCCTTCCATATAAAGTGAGTTCTCTGATGCAAAACTAAAGATTTACAAACAGAATTTTCATAAAAACAAAAATTAATATTTCCTGCAATTTTTCTCTTTTTAAAATTTAAAATTGAAAGGGGGATGAAAAAAAAAAAAAAAAAAAAAAAAAAAAAAATTTTTTATATTCATCCTCGTCAATCTTCTCACTAGGTAAAAATATTTCTTCCTTACCTCTCATGCATGCATAATTTACTGATAAAGCGACGCTATTTTTTTTTTTTTTTGGTAAAAAAGTAAAAAAAAGAAAGAAAGAAAGAATAAATCCCTGTAGACTTTCTCTTACCTTGATTCAAATTTCAAATGTACGAAACGAAGAGAGAGAAACCAGAAGATGAATTGTGACTTAGACCAATCTAATCTCAAATTTAATGTTTTGAAAATGACTTGAGAAATTTATAACAATGAAGTTATAACATAAAAATGAAGTTTTGATAAGTGGTAGTAGTGACCAGTGACCACAAACAAATAACATTCATTACAACACTCCTTTACGATTCTAAATTAAAGAGTTTTCAGTTTTGTCTTTCTTTTTAAAAAAAGAAAACCAACTTTTTTTGAAAAAAACTTTTTTTTTTTTCAAAATAAAGTTATGTTTCAATACTTGCNTAAAAAAAGAAAACCAACTTTTTTTGAAAAAAACTTTTTTTTTTTTCAAAATAAAGTTATGTTTCAATACTTGCAGGTGAAGATGGGTGGTGATTGGTTGATTCGCTGGGTGTTGAAATTCTATCCTTGGTGAAATTTATCTTCAAGAAGATAAAGTTCCATCAAAAGTACAATCTGTAGAGTAGAGAAAGTCTTGGAGAAAGTTTAGGAGAAAAAGTCTTCAAGTTAAACACAAAAAAAAAAAAAATATTCTACAACAAAAAAATTTTTTTTTTTTTTTTTTTGATTTTTGAACTAAAATTTTGACAAGAGAAGAACCTTTAGTGAATAATTATAACTGATTTTTGAAGGTTTTCTTTTTCCCGTGATACTAAAGCTGTTGGAGTATGGGTTGAGAGAGAATGGTTAGTTGTTGATTCGTCGTCGACTCTAAGTCTGACACTGGTAGATAAGTTTGAGTTGAATCTGGATGATTTTGGATGGCATCCTATAGGAAAACAGAAGAGACTTTGCGTCCTAAAAAAAAATCTTTTTCTAACAAACCCTCTCTCTCTCTCTCTCTCTCTCTTTCTACAGAGTTCGTCTCCCGGAGTTTTACCCGAATTCACGAAGTTCCAACGAAAAAGATGNTAAAAAAAAATCTTTTTCTAACAAACCCTCTCTCTCTCTCTCTCTCTCTTTCTACAGAGTTCGTCTCCCGGAGTTTTACCCGAATTCACGAAGTTCCAACGAAAAAGATGCCTTTTGAGCCACTTCTCCATGTCCCTCCATGTGGTCGGTTTAATACTATTCTTCAGCTCTTGACAAATTAGGTATTTATTACATTAGTTTCAAGAACTGGGTCCTTAAGATTAGCTCTAATTTATGGTTTATCTAAGACAACTCTAATGAAAAATTATCAACCAACTCTTTTCTACTATCTCACTAACTTTCAGTTAGAAAAACCATGCGTAGCCAAATTTTTATATAAAAAAAAAAATCAGGTTATTTTATACATAATTTCCATTTTCCACACATTCTGTTATAATCTATGTTATAACCAAAGGTTTTAGAATGCAAATCAAAAACACACAATTTTTGATTACAGACTTATAGACTTACATTTTTTTTTGATCAATTTTTCCGATTACTGACTGACGAATTCCCAGTTTTCCCAAGTGGAAGAAAGCTTTCACTCGGAATTAACTCCTTCCTAGTAGAAATTTAAAAAATGACAAAAATCAGTACTGNCACTCGCACTCGTGGTGATAAAAAAAAAAAAAAAAAAAAAAAAAAAAAGTGAAAGGTAAGTTTCGAAATTGTAGATTATTAAGAAAATTAATTTATCTATTTTGAAAAAAAAAATTTTTTTGTTTGAAATTATGAGGTCAGTAGGTTATTAGCGATTAGTCTAATTTGGCAAATTATGAGACTTTTCAGTTGATTGGATCCCTTCATTCCGTAATCGGCTCAACATTGGTCTATAAATATCCGGTTTGAAGGGGTAAACCATCCCTTTTGATTGGATTTCACCTATGGAAAGAAGGTATAAAATATAAAAATGTAAAAAATTTTAAGATTTCAACTTCAAAGGGTTATGATTTAAGGTTATTTTTTTTCATTACCATCGAGAATCATCTTCGTTGCAATGGCAGCAGGATAGCCTACAGTTTTAGACATGGCAGAATATCCACCTTCGGTATTGTCGCCATAAGTGACTAAATTAATTCCACGAAATTCTCGCTTCCCATCTGGCCAACGAACTATCACTTCATGACGCAGAACAATCAAATCTCGTTCATCTTTTTCTAGGAATCAAATTATAAAAAAAAAAATTAAAAAAAAACGATTACTTTTTGAGTTTTTTATAATCATGGCCATGGCTAATCGTTTTTTTTTTAAAGAATACATTATTAAATTATAAAAATTATAATTACCAAATGCTAATTTTTTTGATAAAAAGTGTGAGAGGGTGTCGAGAGGTGTGTCAAGCTTGAAAACAGGGACTTCTTCGAGTAATCCAAGTCCTTCAATTGCATCTAATTGATCAGAGTCTCCATCAAATTGACGTAAGATGAGATTTTTTAANAGTAATCCAAGTCCTTCAATTGCATCTAATTGATCAGAGTCTCCATCAAATTGACGTAAGATGAGATTTTTTAAATTGTCATAAAATATATTTGTGTCAACTTGTCCGAGCATGTGACAAATTAGTTGGCGCTGTAGAAAAAAATTTCAATATGTTTAAAAAAGTATTTCATGTTTTAATCAATTGTTGATCTTGAAATCAATTTTTAAATGGTTTGACTCACCCAGTTCATTTCCGGTCCCTTTGGATGAAGAATTGGATGTGGATTTGGATCAATCAAATGTAATTTATGTAAAGCCTTCATCGAAGTTGTAAATCCTTCAAATCGAAGTGTACCTCTAAGAATTGTATGAACTTCCGGTATATCATACATTTTTTTGTACATTACACTATCACGATTTGGAAATCCTTCAAGTCTGAATCCCGGTATGAAGGATTTAGGTTCAACTGAATCCAATAAATATCCAGGTTCAATTTCTATAATCTAATAATAATAGTCATAGGTTATAATAATATGTTAGGTTAAGGTCAAGGTCAAGGTCAATTTAATAAGTTAACCAAAATTCAAGAGATAAGGATTGACCTTGTCAAACCTTAAGGTTAGGGTTAGTCCTTAACCTTTGATCATTTCCTGACATTGGATTTTGGTAATAACTTTAAAATTATGTTACCACTTGACCCAATTTGACTTTTGCTAAATATTAAACTGAATGTATTATTATTCACTTACTTCATTATTTTTCATATACTTCGCACCGCTGAGAGTATTAAGTAAAACTCCACGTGGTGACCATGAGAATTTATACCTCAAGGGGTTGTCCGAACACTTATAATGGAAATTGTTGAATAATTATTCATATTATTTCAATTATTTGACTATTATAATTTAACTTGACCTATTTTATTTTTTTAAATTTACCTCTGGAGCCGGTAGACCACCACAAAATGAAATAAAACTTTCAATTTTTCCCCCATGAGAATGAATTTCATCGAAACATTCCATCGCAAGTAAATGGTCAATTCCTGGATCCAATCCTACTTCATTTACAATTGTTATTCCAGCATTTTCAGCTGCTTCATGAAGCTTCAACATTTCTGGTGAACAGTAACTAGCTGTCACCATATTCACTTGACTGTTGATACACTCCATTGCAATCTGAAATCAATTAATAATTAAATCATTCAAAGATTGATCAAAATTTCAATTTAAAAAAATTATTCAGTTAGTAGTAATTGAACCTTTGGATGAAGTGCATATGGAAGCAGAGAAACGACAACATCAGAAGTTCGAATTAAATTTGTTAGAATATCCGGTCTACCGACGACATCCAATAAAACAGACTGAACACCTTCAAATTTCTTTGCTAACGCATCAGCTTCATCCTTTAGGGCAGAAGCTATAAAAATTTAAACAAAATTACTTCTTTTTTTTTCGAAGACAAGTGAGAAGTGACATAATGAAGTAGGTAATGAAGCAATTTGTAGACATTTTTTTTTTTCAAAACATACCAACCGTTACGGTAACATTTGATTCTCTATTGAGGTACTCAACCAATGGTGCACTAACATATCCAGCACCTAATACCAGTATATTTTTCCCCACTGCATCATTTCCAGTTACCTTGTGACGTGCCCTTGAAAAATGGACAATAGTTACTACCATATTTAAAATTAATGAATTATCATCACTAATAAATAAGTTTCATCCAAACTTTTTACATACTTGTTATTATTTCGTAATTCTGTGATGTACTCAAAATTTGGTGTTAGCTTCCCATTACTAGTGATGAATGCCTAAAAAAGTAATAACAAGGGATTCAAATTATAAATTTATAATGAGCACTTAAGACTTCTCAAGGACTTTTTTTTTCTCCCTTACTCCTTTAATACATGATGAGAACTGATGGTCATCAAAAGGTTTCAATGCATCTGATTGGAGAATATCAGGAACGAATGGTAGAAGTAACTCACCAAAGAAATCAGTACTCTCTCTTGGTAATTGTGTTGGCATATTATCAATTGAACATACTAAAACACCTGGACCCTTGAAACTACTTCGTTCCTTATTTTGTTCTGCATCATAGAGACAAAATGGATGATCAATTGTTGTACATTCATTCATAAATTCAATTGAACCACCAGGATCAGCACTAATATCACAAATAGCTAACATTCGATGAGGAAGTGTAGGTGAGCCCACAGTAGCTGGTAACCAAGGTGTTGAGGCTGGTTGAAGAAGATACTTTGCATCCGGAATTGTAAGTAATTTTGGTGAATTTACAGCCCAATAGATTCCATTGATGACAACGGAAGCAAAAGGTGCAATTTTCTTAGCAAATATAGAGATGTAATTGGATGGATTTTTTTCATAATCAGCAGCATTGTACTTGCCAGTTTGTTTATGAATGAGGTGGTCATGTCTAGATACTTCACAGGCATAAACTTTGTTCGTAACTGAAAAAAAAAAAAAGAATAAAAAAATTTTTTTTATTAAAAATTTAAATCAATCATAGTTTAGTTCAGTCATCATTTCTATTGGTCAACTAAAATATAATGGTTGATGAACTATACCTCCATGTTGGGCTACTCTATGTAGCATATCAGGTGAGACATACTCAAAAGGAAGTTCTTGAAATACTTCTTGTGCTCCTTGACTCACATTACCAGAACCAGTAAAAACAAATGTAAGTGGTCCAATTGATCCTGGCATCATTCCTAATGCAATTTCATATCCAGCATCACGAATTGCTTGTCTTGCCATTCCAGAACTTCGATAGTTATGAGCTGGTCCAATATGCTAATAATTAAAAAGATAATCAAAAATGTTTAAAAAAAAATTTGAATTGGCCGTTGCTTTTTTTTTAAACTTTTTTTTTTTTCAAAATAAAGTCAGCTGTGAATTATTTTGACGTACCATAAACGGTGTATGATGACCAAGTGCAAGTAATCGTAATCCAAGACCATGAAGAATATTAACCATTCCAGCAACTCCAGCATACTTACCAAAAGCAACGACTCGTTGTCCTGCATCATCACACATACGTTCATAGTCCAACAATCGTATATTCTAAAATAAAAATTTTCAACAACAATTACAACAACAAGATAAACAATTCTACAGAACTTCAAGAATTCAATTAAGGAACCTTGAGAAACTTACTTACCTTTTCCAAAATGGCATCGAGGAGGGGCATATTTGCATCCTGTGCTTTGATTGTATGAGAAAAGAAGCAGTAAGTCTTGTTATGAATTAGTGAATCAATTGGAACTTGTTTCACACCAAAAATAACATCAGCGTCAGAAATATCTTCAATAATTGTTGCACCAGAATTAGCATAAGATTGCATTGGATAAGCTCTTCGATTGGATGGTTGAACAAGTACACGACATCCTGCACGTACTAATCTCTTTACATCTTGTGGAGCCAATGGAGCTCTTCTTTCCCATACTGACTGTTCCTCACGGCGAATTGCTAACGTCTTTCCACGAATATCTTTTGAAAACTAATTAAAAAAAAACCCATAAATTAACGGTCAAATTTAAAAAAAAATTCAAATTTTTATACTTTTTTTTGTAAGTAAATTAAAAAATTATTATTATTATTTTTTTTTGGAAAATTTCTTCCACTTCATGTTATTAGACAACATAAAACGGAAGTGGTTGTTCACGACTCAAAATAAGTCTCATCTAAATATAACCTTCGGAAGGTATTTAGTTACAAAATTAGCTTAGAAAAATTCTAATAAATTTACGGTTATTTTATTAAAGACTCACCCGAAAATAGGACCTTGTAAGGTTGATACCTGGAGAAAAAGACTTAGGTATCAAGTACCCAACAAATAATCCCAAATGTCTGAATCCATTCCGTCGTATCCCTGTGACCCGTATCATCCGGAATGAGTATCAAACAATAAAACTTAACTACTGATGATTGATGAGTCAAAATAATCACCTTGGATACGATACAAGTGAATTTAGTTGAAAATAACAAAATGAGAAGTGATCGTCTTGACTTTACGCACAAGCGTTTTCAACAACCAATCACAAACTAAAGGTATGTAAAATTGAAGCAAATTTTTAATAAAATCTCCTCTAATCCTTTAATAAGTTATTTATCACTACTTATACACTTCTGTCATCTTAAGCAATCTTTTTTTTTTTTTTTTTTTTGACTAGTTAACTCTTCCTAGTTATGATGATTTTTTAAATAGTCTTAAATAGTAGATAAAAAGCAATGATACTAATAAATGTTACACAATTTTAATCACTCTTTCTAAGTTTTGTCTCTTGAAATGACCGTAATGAACTTTGTAATGACTGCAAGTGACCTTCTAAAACTCAAGAAAGACTTGATTAGCACTAAATTTTTATAATTTGAACTACTTTTACCAAAGTGTGTGGAACATGGAACTTAAACTTCTTCTTCAGCTCTAAAGACTCAACTAATTTTAACCAATGAGCTATTTAAATCCTCAATTTTTTCCATGTGTTTCATTCATTAATTTTACACGGGTTTATTCATTAGTGCCAAAAAAAAAAAAAAACGCCACGTCGTAGTGATTTTTGCACAAATATTTTTGCTACAAAGTGCCAAGTCAAACTCTGATATTTTTTTATTATCTAATTATAATAGGTCAGTAAAGATGACCTTGAATGACCTTCTCATTGAGTATTGCCAAAAAGATGCATTTTTGTTATTATTATAACTCTTTACACTCACTCACTACTCATGTAAAAATAAACTTGGTTTCTCACTAAACCAATACGAAAATATGATATTATTAATTAAAGTGCTTTGGGTTATTTTTTGTTAAATTTATAGGGAATTGTATAGAAAAACAGAATATTTATAATATTTTTTTTTTTTTACAATTTTAAAATTATGAGTACACTACCAATTATGCTGACCTACTACTGACCCAAGTTATTTCAAAATTTTTATTTATTTTCTCACTAGTAAAAAAAAATGTAAAGTGAATGCGCATGCGCTTATTTTCACTTTAGTTAGAGATTCTTGAGAGAAAGTTTAAGGTTTGATATCTTATGTAAAAAAAAATATTGATTTGTTTTTCGGTTTTTCGGTTTTTCTAGTTTCTTTTGTCAAAAAACATTAAAATCTAGTTTCAACTAAGAAAGTTTAGTATTTCAATTTTATAAAAATGTACCTTAGGGTACAATTTAAACAAATTTTATTTACTATTACGATTTTTGTGATTACTAATGAATATTTAAAGGTAGTGAAAGGAGATGAGGATAAAAAATCTATTGAGGATGACGACACCTTGTTCATCTTCCCTGAATTTGATTATGTCGAATCTTCTAAAAATGTAAGTAAAATTTATATTAAAAAAAAAAAAAAAAAAATTAAGAATTATATAAATGATTGTTGATGATTGGATAATTAATTTGTTAATTTGTTAATTTTTTTTTTTTAATTTAGGAAATTGCATTTAAAGAATGGGAAGCTGCTTGTAGCCAAACACCTACTTGTCTTGGACAAGAACCAATGAATAAACTTCGTTGTATTCGTAAATGTATTTCACCTTCATGCTACAACGAAATTTATTCATTTGATGAGGTAATAATTGTTTTTAATTCAAAATTTTATAAAAAAATTTTATAAAAAATTTTATAAAAAATTTTATAAAATTTTTATAAAAAATTATATAAAAAAGTAATTTCTTTTTATAGTTAGAAGAGGGTGAGATTGATATTCGATTTCAATCTTTCAAAGGCTGTCTTGCACAACGATTACATAAGCGTAGACTCTAAATTAAGAAAAAAAAAAAAAAGTACTAATAATAATAGTCTTGTTTCTAATTAAAATAAGTTATTTTAATAATTATTTGTATAGCATAATTTAAATTTAAAATTACGTAGAATCCACATTATAATAAAATTATTTTTGACAACAATAGAAGAAATCAATTGTTCTCTATTTAATTCTAAGCTTTTAAGGGTTAAGGTTTACGAACCATTATTTTCAAGGAGAAATTACAAAAACTTTGAAAATGTTTGAAAAGCCGCATATTATAGGTATGGCTGGTGTGGAGTACTACTTACATTTTTATTAGGTTTGGTTCTTAAAATACAAATTTTAACGATTTTTTTCAAAAAAAAAAAAATAAATAAAAAAAAAATTTTTTTTTTTACAAATGTGGGCTAATATTTTTATACTATCGCACTTGATTTTCGTACTCGCTCAAATTTTAAGAGATGGAATAGAAGTGGAAGGAACAAAAGGTAAAAAAAATACTATAGATTACATACATTTATTGTAAAAATCAGTTTTCAGTTGTAAAAATCAGTAAAATTTTTTTTCAAATTTTGGTTTAAAAAAAGTAATAAAAAAAACAAGATCGATCTCTTGTATTTAAAGGAATTAAGAAAACTACTCCTAAACCTATTTACAAATGGAGACCAAAGGAAGACACAAAATTAGCTTTGGCTAAACAAAAAGGACTCCCTTCGGACAATAAAATCCCTACAAATGATCCTGAATTTGAGTTCCTATGGCCTGATGATTATTACGATGATTATGATTTTGAACATAAACGTAATATGATCCAACATGGAACTTGGGAATCTAAAAGACAAAATTATCATGCTTCTGAGCTTGAAGAGGCAAAAAAATCTAAGAAAAGAGAAAAGGAACCACTTGATTGAAGCAACCATTTACAATTTTCTTCAAAAAAAAAAAAATAAAATAAAAAAAAAATTTTTTTTTTAAACACAGCAGGTAAATTTTTATTAAGTCTCCAACTTTTCCCATCTCACTTCTTTCATTTCTTTTTAAAGTTGATTTTTTAGGACTGATTATTACAACAGTACGAGTTGTTATTATTAATTAGTAAACTTAAATAAAAATGCATTCTTTCATTTAACCTATTTAGAAAGAACAAATTTTCTAAAATACCACTCAAACTGAACCAATTAAGAGCAGAGCAGATTAAAAATAAAATTTAACATTGAAAAAAAAAAAAAAAAAAAAATTAGTTTGTCAAATGCAAGGCAACAAAGTATTGAATTAATTATAATAACGGGTCTTTCAATAAAGAAAATTTTTTTGTTGTAATTTAATTGACTGAAATTGAATTTTCATTGGAGTATTATGCGCTATCAAAAAAACCCAGTAAAAGACCATTTTTGAAAATATTTTCAAGTTAACATTTTGAAAATCTTAAACATTCGAGAATTATTTTCTCTGCTCTAATATCAAATTATCGAAATATCCAAATTCAATTTGAAGGATTTCAAAAGTAAATTTTAAGTTTTACCAGGTGTTTCATACCATTAAAAAGTTTTTAAATTTTCAATCAATCAGAATCACTTATTTAGAATTTTATATCCAATTGGTGATAAAATTTTAAATTTTCATAATAACACCAATAATTAATTAAATTCATAAAACACCCGGTACATAACTTATTTTTTTCTTCCTTCTTTACACATTTCTGATCAGAAGCTCTGTGTGCGCCTTCAACTTTACCATGCAGAAAAATACAATGATTCAGGAAAAATAGCATTATGGAATAAATTACTTACAGTTAAAAAGTTCAGTTCATTTAAACCTCGTTGATTAACTTTTCTTTTTTTTTTTCTTTGTCAAATTTATCTCAAAATTCTGGACGTCTTTAGAAGTTAACCTAAATGCTTCATAATTCATAATGACCGGGTGGAATCTTTTTTTAAATATGTATCAAATCTACGTCTTCGCCTGTTCTTACTTTCGTTTCCATTTTCTTTTCTTCGTTGTAGAACTAGTATTTACTCCATTTCCATTTTGTACCGAACCATTTGCATTGGAAGGTTTTGAAGATACTTTATGGGTATTCTGAGATGAGGAGGTTGAATTACTAGTTCCTGAATTTCGATACAAATTATTAATCAAAGNATAGTTAAAAAGTTCAGTTCATTTAAACCTCGTTGATTAACTTTTCTTTTTTTTTTCTTTGTCAAATTTATCTCAAAATTCTGGACGTCTTTAGAAGTTAACCTAAATGCTTCATAATTCATAATGACCGGGTGGAATCTTTTTTTAAATATGTATCAAATCTACGTCTTCGCCTGTTCTTACTTTCGTTTCCATTTTCTTTTCTTCGTTGTAGAACTAGTATTTACTCCATTTCCATTTTGTACCGAACCATTTGCATTGGAAGGTTTTGAAGATACTTTATGGGTATTCTGAGATGAGGAGGTTGAATTACTAGTTCCTGAATTTCGATACAAATTATTAATCAAAGAATCCCAATCATCCATTTCCGGATCAAAACCATCATCTTCGTCTTGAGCTCCAGTTGAACCATTGGAATTTGTGCAATTAGAATTTCCACCTGATGAAGAATTACGATTTTTTCCACTTTCCTGTCCACCAGAGACGAGACGGTAGATAACACTATGTGCATTTGGTTTTAAATGTTTCAAACTTGATCTTTGACATCTTCCCCATTCGTTGATTTCCCAAATTTGATTACCCATGCATGCATAGAATTGCCAAGAGAATGAGAACATTCCGCCTTTCTCTGCCCATAGTTCACCCTGAAAAAAAAAAATCAACAACTTTTAAATTTTAAAATTAACTAATGAAATTTCAAATCTTAGTTGAATGATATCGAGTTATTATTACAACATTTAGGTTCTTAAGTGTAGTTCTCATTGACACTAAAACTGAAAAAAAAATTGTCTACANATCAACTTTTAAATTTTAAAATTAACTAAATGAAATTTCAAATCTTAGTTGAATGATATCGAGTTATTATTACAACATTTAGGTTCTTAAGTGTAGTTCTCATTGACACTAAAACTGAAAAAAAAATTGTCTACAGAAAATAAATTGTCAATGTAAACGGTTTAATTTAGTCCAAGGCGAAACTAACCAGTGATTATAAACAACTGATCAGTATTAGATTGGACTCAATCTACAGATTATAACTATAAGAGTACTAAGGTAATTTACAATACCTCTCGAGCTCCATGATGAATTCGACATTGGGCACAGTAACGAGCGGCAAAGAGCGGACGACTTGTTTTGTTCTTCTTATGACGTACTTTACATTTTGTGCAGCTAAAATACACACATAATTATTAAAGTTAATCAGAATAATTTTGATTCCAAACAAAAAAAAATGTTTGATTCAACCTACCGAATTGTACTGCAAGCAGTCTCCATTTTCTTTCGTAACTCTTCAAATAATTCACCAAATTCACCAATGAATCTTTCTTTTGCATGTGCCTCAAGTAATTGTTGATGATAGTTTAGTCGACTTCCCGGCTCACCTACCATCTCCTAAAAAAAACCCAAATATAAATTCATAAAAATTAACTTTTAATTTCAATCATATGAATTAGCTTCTATAACCCTACAAATGCCTTGGCAAGAATTTTAAATGCTTCTTCAGCTCCAGGAACCAAATTCTTATCCGGATGAACTAGAACGGCTTGTTTCTTATAGTAACGACGTATAGTTTCTTCCGAACTGTCACTACGTACTCCTAAAATACTTTAGAGAGAGAGAGAGAGAGAGAGAGAAAAAAAAAGGAAGTGAAAAATTGGAATTAACTGACATGTTTGTTATTTTGTCGACATGACTCACTTATACGGATCCTGACCTCTGACACTGAGTAATCGTCTCAATGCTTCGTCTCCAGTTCCTGGTAACACGATATTCCGTTCCGGTCCCAAGACAGACAGAAGTTCATCATAACTCTCAGGTTTTGGACTCGGTTGGTTTTTCTTCCTTTTTGTTGAATTCATGAGTCTCTTCCAAGCAGAATTCACTTTCTGTTTTGTCAATATCATCTTGAATTGAAATGTCGGTAGAGCAGACACTTTCCACCATGTCAAGAGATCCTCCATTCTGAAAATAAAAACACACATTATATCAGTTATAAAATCATTCATAAGTTTGAGACTGACGAAACTGTCTATAAAGAATTGAAAAAAGTTCGAGACTGAAACTCGAAATATTATAACAATTCTCTATGAATTTATTTTGTCCAAAAGCGAAACTGTGATAGGCTAGATTAGTCTACACAGTATTAGAATGGACAGAATTATAAAATCATTCAAAANCAAAAGCGAAACTGTGATAGGCTAGATTAGTCTACACAGTATTAGAATGGACAGAATTATAAAATCATTCAAAAAAAATCATCATCCGTAATTCACCAGTATTAAAAATGTTCCATATTTACTCCACCTATAGTCACTGGGATTGTTGTACAGTTTTAAAAGTAAAATATTCTCAATGGATTGTATTAAGTGAAAGTTAAGTGAATTNCAAAAGCGAAACTGTGATAGGCTAGATTAGTCTACACAGTATTAGAATGGACAGAATTATAAAATCATTCAAAAGAAATCATCATCCGTAATTCACCAGTATTAAAAATGTTCCATATTTACTCCACCTATAGACACTGGGATTGTTGTACAGTTTTAAAAGTAAAATATTCTCAATGGATTGTATTAAGTGAAAGTTAAGTGAATTTAGGTCATCTCTGTAAAGAATAATTAATCCTAAGAGATTACAATCGATCGAATTTTTTCAATCTCTTCGTCTTTCGTACTTGTCATTTTCTAATTAAACTCTTTCGCACGATACAGTGCTATTTTTAGATTTTCTGGATCGGGATTATGAAATGTTTTAGTCATGCTACAATACCAAAGACTGCGGGATTGGTTCGGTAAGGTTCCAGCTCAGGCCTCAAGGGACAATTCAAGTCTAGATTGTGAGATTCATTTTTACATGGAAATATCAACAAAACTAAGTGATTTCTAGACAAGATTTTATTACTACAGCTCATGAAATTGGCTCCAAAATGCAATTATTATTGAATTCTGAGAACCAATTCATGGTTATAACAAACATAATTGTTAAGGGATCATAAAAACATTAAAGACAATTTTCAATTTTCAAAGACTCATCCAAAAACGAATTATTTAAATTAAACAAGACTTACAGCGTATATCCCAACGAGAGAGACAAAACGGTAACATTCACGAGTAGAGTCCATAACCAATTTACTGCTTTCATTAAGTGTACTATCCACTGCTTACTAGTTACTCGAAGTTTCCGAATGGCACAATTTCGTTCTAAATGTGTAACAAAAAAAAATGAAACAACTATTATTCTTTCGGCCTTGTATTTTATGAATAATAAATGATAACATAAACTGTCAAACTGAGAAAGTACTAGTAAAAAAAAAAAGTATAAACAACTTCTACAGAGTGATAAATTTTGGATAAAGAAATAAAAATACAGGACCCTATAATATAACCTTCCACACGGTGGAGTTACTAATCATTAATNAGTATAAACAACTTCTACAGAGTGATAGATTTTGGATAAAGAAATAAAAATACAGGACCCTATAATATAACCTTCCACACGGTGGAGTTACTAATCATTAATCAGTCACAAATTTCACACTATGTTAACGATTAAGTATTTTTTAGAAGAAATCAGAGTTAAAATTGAAATTTTTCAGTTCNATCAGTCACAAATTTCACACTATGTTAACGATTAAGTATTTTTTAGAAGAAATCAGAGTTAAAATTGAAATTTTTCAGTTCCTACCTTCTTTTCGGGTCCGTAATTTTTCAGATTTTTCTTTCCCGGGATTTCCTTTCCTTTGTCCAAAGGTCAAGCCGTAGATACTATTACTTGAAGTGGTGTTGCCATTACTGAATTTACTCTCACTTCCACTTGCCCTTCTATCCGATCCGTTTGAATTATTATTGTTGAAACCAAATTCTGTTACGAGAGTTCCAACACCGCTAAACTTTCGCTTTTCTTTCCGTTTACTTCCAAAAACAAAAGTTTTATCATCTCCATTTCCAGTACCAGTTGATTTTTGAAAATCATCATCAACCCCACCCTCTCGCTCATCAGTATCTTCTACCTCAAACTCAAATTGAGCTTCTTCATTTCCATTTCCCACAAGTTTCCCACGGATCTTCGTACTGTTGGTGACTTTTCCAGATAATTTTTTGATCCAGCAAGTACTTCCACTTTGTGACTTTTTATCACCTTCGGAAGATTGTGTTGGTTCAGCATGTGTCTGATGAACAGGGGTCATGACCGGAGTATTTCGACGAGTTGATGATTTTGAGCTGGAAGATGATGAATTCCCAATGTTCTCTTTTCCTTTCTGTTGTGCTCGTGGCTTCGTAATGGGACTTGAAGAAGCAGTAGATGGATTGGAAGTTGTTGGAGAGGAAGAGCCTAAAATCCCATCGAACGATGTGCGATGAGGTTGATTCTGAACTTGAAATAGTGGACATCCATCTCCGTTCATTTTAGTAGATTCATTCAGAAACGATTGCTGACCAAATTTCTTAGCATTTGTGGTGCTTTTAGGACAATTTTTTGTTAAAATTTCCAAATACGATGGTTTCTAAAATTTAAAGAATTGGCAATGCAAATTTTCCAGACAAAAACAATAGGTTACATTACTTACCCCGGTAGTCTGAGAGCAAGGGGTTGAATCTAAAGATTTTGGTGCCAAATTCGAATAAACTGGCTGAGGTTTTTGAATGTGAGGTTTCAACTTATTTTCTACCGTCAGCGACTGATGTCCAATTTCTGAATTCCATGCCGTTGAATCAGTAGAGTTAGCATTAATTTCACCGTAATGGTGTTGTTGGATGAGTTGTTTTTGACGAATCTTCGCTTCCATTTTTCTTTGAAACTCCCATTCAGGTGGAGAAATAAAAGGATCTATACTGATTGGATGATTGAGTTCAATTCCTGCTGACATGATAGGACTGCTACTCTTTTGTACCACAAAATTACTATTTTCGTGGTTATTTCCTTGTCCAAATGACACCATAGCAGAATTTGTTAAAGGTCCAAAATGACTGTAAGTTCCATTCGAAATTCCCATTGATCCAACGAGATTTTCAATCATCGGTTCAATTACCGCACTCGTTGTGTCTCTTACGGGTTCAGAAGAGTCGTTTCTATTTGAATTCGGGTCTATTGACGAAGTAGTATGTCTTGGCATAGTTCCTGAGTAGAAGTTTGGTGATGGCGAATGTTGAGGAAAGGTATAATGGTTCCCATTATTTCCTCCTAAAATATCTGATGTTCCTTGGAAGCTATTGTTACTATCGTAGAGATTGTAGCTTGGTGTTTGAGGTGGAGAGTAGAACGGGTATCCGGAAGCTGCTGGTACTGCAGATTGTGGTGGGAAAAAAACGTTGTTACCAGGAGTATGTATTGGAAATGCAAAGGGTGGGCCAAGGCCTGGTGGTGGAGAGGTTGTAACTCCTGGATTTAGTGACAATTGATAAAATCCAAGATTTCTTTCGAGTCCTGGTGGAGGGCGACCTAGAATATTGCTTGATGAGAAATTCTCCCCATTACTATTTCTTCTATTTTCATTATTCATTTTTGTACAGATGCAGAAAATTTCAAAGTAGATGATCTAGTAGTCATTTGGAGACTCAAGCGATGTTTAGAATCTCTACAAATAACAGGAAAGGAATGAAAATATAATAAAAATAAAGTCAAAATAATCGTCTCTACACAGGACCTCGTCCATAAAATAGCCCAAGCACTCGGAAACTCCCTGATAACATTTACTAAAACCTGCAGCTTCTTGTAGATAGGAGTGAGTGGTTCTTTATTATAGTAAATCCACTTCGGTTAGCTCTATCACTTCCTTAGTTTTAGTTTAAGGTTTTAGTGAAAATTTTCCTGTTTCCGAATGATCGTTCTACGGACTGGGCCGTCCCGGACGTCCCTGTTCTACGGACGTCCATTGTCAGATATTTTGACTGATGTATAAAATACAAGAATTTGATCTAAATAACTTNCCCTGTTCTACGGACGTCCATTGTCAGATATTTTGACTGATGTATAAAATACAAGAATTTGATCTAAATAACTTTACTTACAGAGTACCCCGAGTCAACTCCAATCCTGGAGATTCTTGAAATTGGAGATTTAATCAAAATAAAATTACAATACGCCTCCTCTTGTTACTTCGGTTGGATGATTAATGAGACTTCTTTTGGCAGTTATTACAATACTTCCAAATTTGACTCCAACACCTTTACCTTATTAGAAGACTTCTTGAATAATGAGAACAAAAGGATCCTCTTGTTCGTTCCTTTTTCTGCATCTGTTCTGTGGTGGTTCCCCCCACTCGACTAAAGTAAACTTCACTGCTGCTTACTCTTACTGCTTCAGTAAGCTCTAAGCTGTGCTGTGCCTTAAATCTGCTGCATCAGCCTTTTGGTTGGATTCTCATTCTTTATCTCATTTATTATCATGTTGACTTCACTAAAACCTATTCAACTGAATACAAATTTTGCCCAACCAGAAAGCCCACAAGCCGATAGCCGACAATTCTGTGGTCTACTTATCCGATAGCTGTCGGGTATAAAGTACCCGGGACAGGTACATTCAAAATTTGTTCAATATTTAACTCTATCGTGAAGAGAGGCTTCAGACTCTTAGCAACGGCATTAGTCATTTAGTATACAAAACCACACGACTGATTTTGTTAATTAATTGATTTGAATTACATGGCATAATCTTTGAAAAATAAATACTCACAGTAAAGGTCACGCTGTGACCCTAATTTTAAAACAACGGTTAACCAAACGTTGAGTTGAAGTACATAAAACTTTTGAATTGGTTATCACCGCCATAGATATATTCAGGAATAAAAATTTAGATAAAATTTGACACTTACGTTTTCATAGTGGATTATGGAATTGATAAATTGTATTCGATATCTATTTCGTGAAGAAACTTTGATATCTGCTTTGGTACATTCTGAATTTTGAGAAGTCGGCGCGTCGAGTTTNACGGCATTAGTCATTTAGTATACAAAACCACACGACTGATTTTGTTAATTAATTGATTTGAATTACATGGCATACTCTTTGAAAAATAAATACTCACAGTAAAGGTCACGCTGTGACCCTAATTTTAAAACAACGGTTAACCAAAAGTTGAGTTGAAGTACATAAAACTTTTGAATTGGTTATCACCGCCATAGATATATTCAGGAATAAAAATTTAGATAAAATTTGACAGTTACGTTTTCATAGTGGATTATGGAATTGATGAATTGTATTCGACATCTATTTCGTGAAGAAACTTTGATATCTGCTTTGGTACATTCTGAATTTTGAGAAGTCGGCGCGTCGAGTTTTGAGCCAGTAGACGAGACAACTGGAAGGCCAGAGAGTTGTGACAGCTCCGGAAGAATTTGTGAACCAAGATCCACATTTCTCACGCTTCCAAACGGTCTTTCGTAATTCTTTTTCAAGATACTCTAAATATTCATCTTCGGCAGTTTCTTTAACTTCAATGACATTCGCATCTCGTTCCATCATTTCCCGCATTAATTGAATAATGAAATTCATTTGACACTCCAGCATAAAACCCGTTGCAGTATGAACAACACCCTAACAGAGATACTGGATTTTATAATGTTTTAACGACATAAAAATAGATAGAATGGACATTAAAACCTTACTGTGTTCGGTCCAAGTATGAAAAAAAGATTGGGGGTAGCGGAAGTAGTGATTCCATAGTAAGAACGTATTCGAACAGGTGAATTTTTCCAATTAGTCAATACATCTTGTGATTGCTTGTCGGTAATTGTCATTGGTCCAAAAAATTCCTGAACGGTGAACCCTGTTGCCAAAATGAGTATATCCAATTTCTCACTCCTGTCTGAAGAAGTTACAATGTTCCAATCCTTGACTTGAATAATGTCATCCGTATGTAAGGACACATGTCCAGAAGCCATTGCTTTGTAGTAGTCATTGGAGTAGATGATTCGCTTACATCCAATTGAATACTTTGGTAAAAGATCCCATCGAAGACGATAGTTTTTATTCGTGTGCTTGTTAAGGTTCCTTTCTCCAAAATATCGAGCTAAGATATAAAGTTGTCTAGTCAAAGTCAATTAAACTTTTTTATCACATTCAAATTAGATTTATAAAATAATAGATTATAAGTTACCAACACGGCTGAGCCATGAGTTGTGAATATTCATTGGATAGTGGAGTTCATTTGACCAGAAGACTAACCATCGAAACAATAGAAGCAAGAGCCAACACTTATCAAAAAACCATCTCAAACCTTTCGGGAATTTGAACTGAAGTTGTGGCAAGACCCAAGAAGGATTTCTCTGGTAGCAATGAAGAGTCTTAACCTTTTGTACAATGGCCGGAACTAATTGAACAGCTGACGCCCCGCTGCCGACAACACCCACCGTCTTATTTTCTAAGCTCACATCAGGATCCCAAGCACCAGTGTGAATAATTGGACCTTTGAAGGCTTTGTACTCATTTGGAATGATCGGGTCACGAAAACTTCCAGTACAACAAATTCTAAATATATTTTTAGTATTCAATTAAGTAATTGGTTACTCAAAAATGAATGGATTTATTTTATAAATAAACTTACACAATGTCGTAATTCAGTTCATCAAATCGTTTTGTATCTTTTTGGTAAACATTCACTTTCCACTTATTATTGACATTGCTCCAAACAAGTGATTTGATTTCACAATTGAATTTGAAGTAAGGGAACAGACTGTACTTATTTGCAGCACGTTGGAGGTACTCTAAAATCTCATCTTGTTCAACATAGTTATGACTCCAATCTAAAAGTAAATAAAATTAAATATCTGTTTTATCATTTATAATAAATCATAATCATAATCATAAACATTTCTTATCATTTACAAGGATTGAGTTCAAATGAGTAGGCCAACAAGTGGGAATTTGAATCGGAGCATCTGCCTGGATGATCATTGGCCAACCAACTTCCACCAACGTTATCATGATCATCGTAAATTGTAAAAGTATTTAGTCCAAATTCAACCTTCAAACGAATACCAGCCAAAACTCCTGAATACCTACAAAAGGGTATGAAAGACTCGTTAGAACACATAACAACCTACAATTAAAATCAAAAAAAAAATTAAATAATCAAAGGTTAGTTTATTACCCGGCACCAATGATTGCCACATTCGGTGTTTCTCCACTACTATAAGTTACGCGACCCATTTCTCCGTCGCTTGAACTCTAATTGATTAGCACTAAACCCAATAGTACAAATTACTAAAATAAGACTAAAACTAACTTACAAACAAGTTGTAAGTTACAAAACAACTAATTGAATAATAATTATTCGTGATTAAAAAATTATAAAAAAAAAAGAAAAAAATGACGGCTGAATGATGAAGTGTGAATGTGAGGTCTGCGTCTGCGCGAAATGTCATTAACCTTTCAACACAAACAAAACAACAGGATCAAACTTGTAAATTGTTAATTTGTTACCATGGTAATGAAAATAAGAAAACGAACTTNCATGGACTTATGTCCATGTAATACAGTTTTTTACTGTGAGTTATGTGTTTATTTACAAAATAATATTTTTTGGTTGACCACATTTTGGGTTAAAAGTGGATGAAANGAACTTATGTCCATGTAATACAGTTTCTTACTGTGAGTTATGTGTTTATTTACAAAATAATATTTTTTGGTTGACCACATTTTGGGTTAAAAGTGGATGAAATTAATTTTTGAAGTCAGAAATTGACCATTGAGTGAGTCTGGGTGAAATATACGTAAACATTAGTTTTACCCATAATATTTTATGCATGGTTTTTATGGTTCTTGGTTATTGTCGAAGAAAGGTTGTTTCGTTGCTTTGTTCCTCTCGTCACGACGGATGGAGCAAGGATGCGCGGGAAATTCAAAATTATCGGAACTTCAAAATCTCTACACAGTAACTTCTATTGTATTTTACGTACCCTAATTCCTAGTGTATCATCCACCATAGTCTACAATTATTCAAGAGTAATCGCGGAAGAAGGCGAACGCGCGAAAGAATTTGAGGCGAAGATGCGAAAGAAAGCACCGCTTAAAAGAATTATGATGCCGGCGGGAAAGAATTCGCGCCGTCGGTGCGAAAGAAGGCACCGCGTAAAAGAATTCGCGATGCCGGCGCGAAAAAAGGCGCTACGTAAAAGAATTCGCGATGCAGACGCGAAAGAAGCTACCGGCGCTATAGAAAGTGTGAAGCGGGTGCGCCGCTCCAAAAAGTGTTGCATTGGTCAAAGCAAGGCAGCATTTCTTGATGTGATTTTTAAGCCTAAATGTGACAAATTTTTAAAATATCTCAAGAGAATTTTACACCTAATATGGGAACCTAAAATAAAATAACTCAAGGGTTCATCTTTATACAAAACATCACAGATATTTTAACTCTTATCTATATTTTAAAGAATATACAAAAGAAACTAAAATGAAGTATGCGCTAGCAATACATACTTCAAAATCAAAGACATTTGAGAAATCATTTGTGGCTAGAGCAATTAATTTATGGAATAGGCACGTCATTTATAATAAAGGAGAAGTTGAGCCTTGTCTTGGTCAATTTAAAAATAATGTTACTGAATGGATAAAAAGTCATAGATCTGATGTATATACAACTTAGCTCCTACGATTTTCTACTAAAAGATCAACTAAGAAAATTAAGAAGATAAGAAAATTTCAGTAAACCCCTAAAATTCGGTAATTAACAACTACCATGGGGAAAAAAATAAACAATGGAAAAAAGTGAAACAAAAATCGAAGTGCTAGTAACAGCTAAAATTACTTCAAATTTAACTAAAAGTTAATTAATTTAAGTTTAATTTTAAACTAACTTTTAATCATATACTCACGCACGTGGGTGTGTCTTTTCATATTACAATTTTCCTGTGAAATGATGTTACAGGCACGTAAATAAATTAATATAAAAAAAAATCAACCACGGCTGCCTTACTCCTACTGTTAACATATAACTGATGCATCAGTTGTATGTTATAATACTTCCTCTGCTCTAACTAGTTTAATTTGAATTCACTTTTCTGTTTAAATGTTGTTGTTTTTAAAAATTTTGTANACTTCCTCTGCTCTAACTAGTTTAATTTGAATTCACTTTTCTGTTTAAATGTTGTTGTTTTTAAAAATTTTGTAGCTAAATAAAATGTAATAGATAATCGGCCCTCGTTTCTAGTGAGCTGAGCTCAGCTGTTTTTTCTCTAATATTTAACAGTCAAAATATGTAGATAATCTGAGGATAATACACGAGGAATTACGGTATTCTAAATTACACATTTCATTCATTTAACTTCAATACCTTGACTTGACCCTGACGAGACGACAGCTGCTTTACACCTGTTTGACATAAAAGTGACATTTAGCTGAGTTGTCACTCCGTTACATTTGTTCAATCTCTGGGTCTCTGGATTACAAATAGTAAACAGATATGCAACAACAGGTAAACAAAAACAAATCTTATCCTTTGACTGAATTGAGGTTGGGTCAGAGAAGGTGATGATAATGATACTCGGTTGCTCACTTAAAATTTTTTCATTATTGACAAATTGATATCATTTCATTAGGAGTTGAATTCGATTCCAATTGACATCGGTGTAAGTAGGCTTTTGGATTGGCTTATAAGTCGCCATCACTGTACGAAAGAATGGCCTGAGAAGATTGCAATTGTACGACAGAAAATCAATGATGCTATACAAGATATGCCGCAAAATGACACCTTGGCTAAGATACTGGTCGAGGCTTCTCGTAAGTTTAAAAAAAAAATAATTAATAAAATAAATAAATAATTAACCTAGTCACTAAAAATAAATAAAATTCTTCATTGTGTAATTTTCAGCGCTCAACTATTACCATTGTATGAAAATTGTTGATGTTCTAAAAGAAACTGAAGCAGACTCAAAGAATATTTTTGGAATGTATGGATCCCGACGGATGAAGGATTGGCAAGAAATCATAAAGTTGTATCAAAAGGATAATTTACATCTGGCCGAGTGTGCTAGTATTCTAAGTCGGACAGTAATATATGAGATTCCAGGACTAAAACGACTCAGTACAAAACTCGAACAGGGTCAAACGGAATGTCTGAAAAAGGAAAGTAGTTGTAAAAAACAAGCTCAAGACTATCGTGATAAGTTCTTTCAGAGCTGTAAGCAACTCAGCCTGACGTTTGATAGTTTGGACGGAAAGAAAAGCAACGAAAGGAAAATTCCTACTGTAAATTTCATAGGATTTCAATTGGTCAATCAGATGACTCATAAGTTGCCAGAAATATTTGACAATATTTCACGAAAATCTAAACTCGTCCAGCCTGCCCTTAGTTTTTATCGAAATTTTTTGAAAGTAACCAGTACTGGACTAACAGAAATACAAATTGGAAACTGTTTAGGATTACTCAACACAGTAATAGGTAAGGTTAAGGTTTGTCCTCTTTATTTGAAATTTTCTCCAAGTTTAAGCAATCTCAATTCGTTTTCAATTGATGAATTCGTTTTTTTTNGTCCTCTTTATTTGAAATTTTCTCCAAGTTTAAGCAATCTCAATTCGTTTTCAATTGATGAATTCGTTTTTTTTTATTCTCAGAAAAAGGAAACGTTACAACTTACGAATGGAAAAATGGTGAACCACCACTCAAAATTGANTTTTTTTTATTCTCAGAAAAAGGAAACGTTACAACTTACGAATGGAAAAATGGTGAACCACCACTCAAAATTGAACCACCCGAACTAAATTATTCATTTACGGACGAAGACAATGAAGACGAAGTGGTTCTTGAAGTTAACGCTATTGATTTCGGAGATATNAATTATTCATTTACGGACGAAGACAATGAAGACGAAGTGGTTCTTGAAGTTAACGCTATTGATTTCGGAGATATCATTACTGATGCTTCTCAAGCTAATGCTGGTGATGTTCAATTGGAAACGGGTAACTTTCAGTAACCAACAACAAAGGCAAAAAAAAAATAAAATATGGATTGATTTTTTTTAGGTGAAATTGATTGGGGAGGTGTAGATGAAGGGGTTGTGGNAATTATTCATTTACGGACGAAGACAATGAAGACGAAGTGGTTCTTGAAGTTAACGCTATTGATTTCGGAGATATTATTACTGATGCTTCTCAAGCTAATGCTGGTGATGTTCAATTGGAAACGGGTAACTTTCAGTAACCAACAACAAAGGCNGATATTATTACTGATGCTTCTCAAGCTAATGCTGGTGATGTTCAATTGGAAACGGGTAACTTTCAGTAACCAACAACAAAGGCAAAAAAAAATAAAATATGGATTGATTTTTTTTAGGTGAAATTGATTGGGGAGGTGTAGATGAAGGGGTTGTGGAAATAGATTTTTCAATTGATGATGGGGTTGAATTGGATGCGTCGGGAATCGTCTTAGAGGAAGATGGTGTCGTTGGTGGAGTAGCGAAGAATGAAGATGCTCTGAGTATCTTAGAGAATGTAGCTACAAGGAATGAATTTATTGATGACCTCTACGAGGTGAGCCCTCAACAAAATATTGCTTATGTAACTTTTTTCTAAAAAAAAAAACCTTTTGTAGTTGCAAGGTTTTCTGAGCCAGAGAATAGATGAGACTAAAAACGAAAAGAACAATGACATGATGTTCTCGGATAATGATGACTCCATACGAATAGACAATATGGAAGACTTACTTGTCCAAATCAACCAAGTTTTATCAATATTCAGTGAAATGGCCACAAAACAGTATCTTCTCATTCGTGAATCCAAGCAGTAAGTCGAAAAATATTTGGATTCAAATATATTATTACTTTCTTCTTTTTTCTTTTTTTTTTCTTCTCACAGTTATATTACACGCTTGGCAGAAACCTTGCTTCAGAATTTAAAGCTAGCGAATAAACTAGACTACATGGCAGAACAGTGTTCGCAAAAGTATGTCCAACAGGCTGAAGAAATCAAACAAATTAATCCAAAGGTTCTACTCCTTACGAAACAAAGTCGACAACTCCAAACAGAAGTATCAAAAGATATCTCCAAAAAATACAACAATCGGAATGTTTTCATAACTGGCGGAGTCTAATACTTCAGGTACTACCATAATAATTACTAAAAAAAATTCAGGTCCAATATTTTTCAAAAATATACACGAATAACACACTCTTCCTCTTCTAAAAGAAGGAATCAATGGAGTTTAAAAAAAAATAAATAAAAAATATTAATTTTTTCATTTAGATTTTACTTCAGGATCAGTTCAGCAGGTACATTAGCAGGAAAAAGTTACCGTCACTTGTTTTTGGGTAACTTTTAACTATGATAATCCTATAAATAAGCTTTGGAATCATTTACACAGTTTATAAATCTCAACAATACGAATCCGATTGATAAATCAGAGAGGTTTTAAGTAATTAACTAAAATCAAATCCTATTTTTTTTCAGAAGACAGNTCTCAACAATACGAATCCGATTGATAAATCAGAGAGGTTTTAAGTAATTAACTAAAATCAAATCCTATTTTTTTTTAGAAGACAACTCAGATAGGTACAATGCTTGAGATAACTCTTAATTTTTTGACTAACATTTATAAGCACAAAAGAAAATTTCAAGTTCCACGCCTTACTCTATTTGACCTCATTGACAAAAACAACAAAACTATAAGTTTATATGAATAATTTATATATAATTTATAATTTCTTAAGTTAGAGTTAGAAATTAGAAACTCATAGTTCCCTTTGTAATAGTGTTAGTATCAGCTCTTGTAGTAGAAGTTCCTTTTCGCTGCCTTTTAGACATATTATTTACTCCATTATTCCTTTGTCCCTTAGTAGTATTATGATGATAACTCTTTGACCTAGATGACTCTGATTTTAATACCATGTCAACTGAGTCATCAACATATGACCCAGTTCCAGACCCATAACTTGTTAGATTTGTTTCATCTGACAATGATTCTGTATTAGTAGAAAAATGGCTACTACTTCTCCAAGAATGATATCCAACAGAAGTAGAGGACGAATCAGAGGGTGAGACCATATCCATATGTCTCTTTCGAGATCGACTATTTGCTACACCAGTAGCAGAAGTTAGACTTGATGAAGTACTACTACTACAAGTACTATTGTGTAAACTGTGACTGTGACTATGACTGTGATTACTATAAGTATGGTTAGGGACAATGGGTCGACTATTTTGAAAATCATAAGAAGGAAATATAATAGGAGAAGACAATTTTGAATTGTGGTTACTATAAGGTGTCAAATTTCCTGATCCACCACTATCATGACTACTTCCTACAGTAGGAAAAATACCTATTGAAGGATATTTAATATTTGGTGAAACACTTCCAAAATTTCTACAATCCTGATGGTTGTTGATAGAATTGTTATGTAAATATGAGCGTGACTGTGACTGTGACTGTGTAAAACGATTCATAATGAAGCTAGCAGTTGGATTTGAAGGATTGTAAGTATTTGAAGGAAATGATGATAATTTAGTTAGATTTAGGGCTTCGACACTTTGGACATTGACATTATTGAGGAGATCAGGAGAAAATTTCATTTCTGATGGAATACGATGAGGACTTAGGGATTCACCTGTTGTTGGATTGAGTAGAAAACAAACTGAGATTGTAACGGGATGAAGTACTGGAGTATTAGAATCAAGTGCAGTGATAAATGGTGTAACGTAGGATTTATCCAATGTTAATGGAATGTAGTAGAGTCCTTTTTCATGGAGAGCAAAAGCTGGGACACCACCGTTAGGAGTTATAGGGTCTTGAAATCCTCTTGGTAGTTGAACTTGATGTTTCTGTAGAATGTTGTCATTATTGTGAGTATTATTAGGTAACGGTGATTTCCTTTCATTTGACTCCAACTTTCCTCCAATTGTACAAGGTGAAGAATTGGTAACAGAAATAATTGGTACTCCTTTCATCATTTTAGGGGTAGTAGAAATAATTTTGTTACCCGGTTCAATAGATTTTGATTTTGAATAATTTTTTTCACATTNTAGGGTCTTGAAATCCTCTTGGTAGTTGAACTTGATGTTTCTGTAGAATGTTGTCATTATTGTGAGTATTATTATGTAACGGTGATTTCCTTTCATTTGACTCCAACTTTCCTCCAATTGTACAAGGTGAAGAATTGGTAACAGAAATAATTGGTACTCCTTTCATAATTTTAGGGGTAGTAGAAATAATTTTGTTACCCGGTTCAATAGATTTTGATTTTGAATAATTTTTTTCACATTCNATTTTAGGGGTAGTAGAAATAATTTTGTTACCCGGTTCAATAGATTTTGATTTTGAATAATTTTTTTCACATTCCAGGTGTAGAGGTTGTAAATCAGGTTCATCAAGACTAGTTGGATTCTGTTCTGACATAATTTGATTATTCAATTCTTGTAATTCAGGTTTTTCATCGAAAACAACTTGAGTGAGATCCATCCTACTACCGCCATCTTGATCCTGTTCATCATCTATACCTAATTCTTCAGATGGATTACTACTACTGGTATCATCATTCTTATCATTCTTATGATTAGTCTTAAGTTGAAGTCGATGATGGTAGTGATGTCGATGATGATGTTTAGAAATATTCCAATCGCTTGTTGATGGTATAGTTGTTTCCAAATCAGCTGTAAATCTTTGTTTAATTGTATTTTTAAATTTATATCGATGAATTGAGATTGAAGCAGAACCTTCATCTGAACTTCGTCCATTTGATGAACTGAGCACAATGGAAGATCCACTGAAATAATAATAAGTGAAGAGTTTATACTTATACATATTATGGTATAATTCTTTACAGTTGACCACAGACGTATAAATTTACATATAATTTCTGTATCAATTATTAGTCTAGAAAGTTGTTAATTATAATCTACCTGGCTGAAGAAGAGTGACTTCCAATGATACTTGGTACAGGTGGTTTAATTGTTGATCGACTATTAGGTTTTTCATCACAAGAAAGTACATCTGAGATCTCAATTGACAAAGGTGTTGAGGAACAACTATTATTATCTCCATCATATTCAAATTCGGGTTGATTTTCTGTTCCAAAATGACTGTAATCTCGATTTTCTAGATCTTGTCCACATTCAATGTCTCCAGATGGTTTAAATCCAAGTGAAATCTTAAGTGGTTTTTGATCAATTTCTAATAATAATTAGATAAAAGTATTATTAAAATTTGTTAATTTCAATTGAGGAATCAAGTTTTAATTAACAAAAATGTGACTCTTTACCATCATCATCGTTTTGATCCCGAAGAGTAGAGTAGACTTCGTTATCACCNAATTAACAAAAATGTGACTCTTTACCATCATCATCGTTTTGATCCCGAAGAGTAGAGTAGACTTCGTTATCACCGTCAGACAAGACTTCTTCAACTTCGAGATTGCAGTGAGTTGGAGACTGACGACGGTAGTAGCCGTGCGTCACTTTTGTATTCAGATTACCCTGAAACAGAACGAAAAAAAAAAATTTTTTTTTTTCTTTTTTTGCAAACCATTGCCAAAAATTTATACTTTATTTTTACAATTAGAATTGCCAAAAACTAGATTATAAATTTTAGGACTTACATTATTCATAGGAATAAATGATTCAGCGTGTCGGTTGAGATAGTCTACGAGTTGGACTAGATTGTCTCCAGTAACTGTACCCTTTTTCTCCATTAAAAAGTGCATTGTTTCTTTTAAACATTCTTGATAGCCTAACCTATAAAAAATAATCAAGAATTTTGTTATAATTTTTTGTAAAAAAAAAAACAAAAAAAAATTAATATGATCGGATAAATTCTATATTTATACGCTCGTACCTGAATTGATCAGGAAAATCTAAAGATTTCGTTGGACCATGTAAATGTGAGTGGCCTTCATTGGATGAGATTTTGGTTGATGACGCAGGTAAATTCTGATTACAGGCGTCACCAAGAACTTGTCGTGCCAATGGGCTAAATTCACAATTTTCTAGATAAAATAAATTTTTATTAACTTAAAGATAATTTTTACTAAATCATGATCTAAAAGTATTAAACTAATATCTATGAAACTCAAAAATTAAAAAAATAGAGTATGAAGCTTACCTCCATGAGGACATGGATGACTTTGAAGATGTTTCAAATGTTTAATTGCCAATTCTACAATTTCAGTTTTTTCAATCCTTCCACGACCTTTTCGAAGGGACGCCTGTGGGAGGAGTCGAGCCAAATCAGCCAAACAATTATTCATACGATCTCTTCTTCGTTTTTCGATGATTCGATGAGATAGCGGATCCTAAAATTTGGCAAACAATAATAGTCAATTCTAAATTTATTACCACACGTGAGGATTTATTTCATCATTTTATTCATTTTTCATATTTTTTTTTTTTTTTTTTTTTTTTTTTTTTTTGCAAATGGTGCTAGTTTATCGTGCCAAAAACGGCAGTATACAGAACCAATCATCACCTTCACCAAAACACAACTTGGAAAAGTAGGCAACTTTTCCAAGATTTCTGACAAAAAAAATTAATGAATTTTTTTTTGTTTCATATATACTTATAAAAACGTTATTAAAAGTTAGCAAAAAAAAAAACAATAATTATTTTTGTTCTTACCCTCGCAGCTTTTTTCTTTTGAAATCCATAATCATTGTCTTCAACAGCCACAGTTGAAAAGTTCAAGTTCCTAGAAAAAAAAAAAAAAAAAAAAAAAATTAGTACAGTACGCCGTCAATCTGTGTATCGCACAGTTAGACACAAACTTTGTGCTAATTACGTCAAAAAAACTTAAAAAAAAAATTAAAAAAAAAAAACCATTGTCAAAACTATTATAATAATAGTTATTAGACATTATTTTGAATTAATTCCAACGTCACGTTTATTAACACATTGTTCATGATTAACAACGTGATCAAGTCAAAATTGGTTCGGATTTGAGAAATAACAAAATAAAAAAAAAATACAGTTTCCTTTCTGTCCACAAATTTGAGTTCGTTCCTGTCGCAATCGAGCCAAGCGGAGTGTGGGGACCCAAAGGACTAAAACTCATCAAGAAAATCGGCAGCCTATTACAAACAACCACCGGCGAACCACGAGCAACCTCATTTCTAATCCAACGTATAAGTCTGACTTTACAACGAGGAAACGCCTCTTCCATTCTGGGCACACTTCCCAAAGGAAAACAGCTGGAAGAAATATTCTATCTTATAAAGAAATTAGAACTGATAGGGAGTATAGATACAATAATGATCAATAATCGATTTTACAACAAATAATTCCAAAACATTTTACATTTTACCAGAATTTATATAAAAAACTTATAATTATTTAAAAAAAAAAAAAAATAATAATAATAATAATAAATTAACAATAATTTTTATTTTTGTAAATTAACCACACTTGGTTACAAAGTGCAGTGATATCTATGAGGTGAGGATTACATGAAAACACAAGCTTTATCAATTCCTCATGTAATTTAATACTAAAAAAATTAAAATGAAAAGTTACAATAGAGAAGGTTACTGTATAACATTATAAATTTTTACAATTATTAGATATGAAAACAATAATGAAACTGAAGCTTAAAACCTTCAGTACTGTACANATAATAATAATAATAATAAATTAACAATAATTTTTATTTTTGTAAATTAACCACACTTGGTTACAAAGTGCAGTGATATCTATGAGGTGAGGATTACATGAAAACACAGGCTTTATCAATTCCTCATGTAATTTAATACTAAAAAAATTAAAATGAAAAGTTACAATAGAGAAGGTTACTGTATACCATTATAAATTTTTACAATTATTAGATATGAAAACAATAATGAAACTGAAGCTTAAAACCTTCAGTACTGTACAATACATCGCCACGTGCCTCTCTGTGGTAGGTAGGTAATGAGAGGTTTCTTTTAACCATCACCATCATCATCAACGTGTAAACACTAGAGTTACCTCTTAAATCAACAACTTTTACAAACAATATATAGCCTCCTTTCCTATTTAACATTGATTTATACCTACTAAATTTTTTACCATTACTTATAACCAAATACCATATTATTTATATATGATGATGAAGATTATATAATAAAAAATACATTATATTATATATAATATATACATAGTAGATATAAACTTGCATGATTTGTAAAGTTGCTTAGTATATACTTATTACATAACTTAACTCTTATTAGTATTAGCAAGTAGCAACTCTATGCTATATGTCTAATGTGCTAAACCTCAGACATAAAAATCACGAGATGCTGCTATATTATATTATTTTTTTTTGTGGTAACCACAAAATGTTTTGCAGCTAGTTACACGTGTGTCTCACTTCTAAATGTTAAATTAGATAAATTATAATAATAATAAATTATATAGCCTTGGTCCACCAAACCACTACATAAGGGTGACAGTGAATTTTTTTTTTTTTTTTTTTTTTGCTTGAATTAAACCATATTATTTCTAGTGAACGACGAACGTCAGCACTAAGCAGTAGCCGTTTAGACAAGACGCGTCGGAACTTGCGACTAATAATTTAAGGTCTTATCAATACACTAATATAAATTTTTTACTAAACTACTCCCTCACTACTCGTGTCAAAATTTAGTAATATTATAAATTATAATAACTAGAAATTAACTGGAACTAAAAAATGACGAAAGTAGCAAACATCCCATCATAGTACCATAACATAGCTAAGCTATGTACTAGCACAAGGAAAAGAAATCGATGGTATCTACTATCTTGTAGTACTCCATAAGAATTAATCACATCGACCTTAATTTGATAAATTATGCAAGGTTTCGTAGTAATGTAACTTTAACTTTTAACAACTAGAATAAAACTAAAACTAAAACTAAACCTAAGTTACAATTCTAATGGAAACATTTGAACTAAATTCAATAACCGATAATAATAATTCTTTTAATCTAATATAAAAGAAAGTCTGATACCATGGTGGTGGAATTAATTGAAGGGCGGATTTTTACCTAACTTTTACTATTATAACCGAATTCCACTTTTTTCATATTATTTAGAAATAATTTTAATCAAAATCAAATCCAATTAGATTCAAATGAAGTAAAGTAACGTAAAAAAAAAGGAGGGGGGAGGGGGTTGAAGAGTCAAAGTCAAAGTCAATGGAGGGGAGAGGGGTTAGGTTGGGTTGGGGTGGGGTGGGGTAGGTCGAGGTTATGATCGAGTTAGTTTCAATTAAGTTTACCCTTTAACAAGGGGTTGAAGTTCAGATATCAAAATTCAAAATTTACCTATTCAAACACAATTTATCAATAAATTGTTACAAAAATAGGAGATAACTAAACTAAAAAGTAGATAAAAAGCTCTAAAAGATTTAGATGAGACCCGGTGGTAGTTAATTACATCATTTCAATTTTGTCAAAAATTAACCATAAAAAAATTATATAAATTTTATATGACAGTGTATTATAATTGATAAGATATGATGTGATTGTCATTAATTATTAATAATTAAATAATAACAAACCATATATTATAAATTAAAAAAAAAAAAACTTCACACCGTGACATCCATACCCTTAAACCAGTAACAACAAGAACATCCACATCAAAACGTGACTTTAGAAATCACCCCACCACTCGTGTGTTTCCACATGAGTTATATTTTTTTTTAGACTTTTTCAATAACAAAAAAAAAAAAAAAAAAAAAAAAACGTATTAATTAGTATTGATTAGAATTAATATAATCCATATCAACCTAACAACGTAAAATTTATCAGACTTAAAATTAGATTTATGGATAATCAATCAAATTTATAATAAAATATGTTTTCATCCTAACTCCTATCACACTATCTAATCTTTAGTTTATTTAGAATTATTTAGAATTATTTAGAAATACTAATTATTACTAATTATAAATTATAAATTAAAGATTAAAAATTAAAAATTAAAAATTAAATTAACTAACCAATGTGGTTCTTTCTGTTACTTATATTACGACATATTTCTTATTTTTTTTTAAAATTATTATCAACCCCCTGCCTCCAACTTCCAAAAAAAAATATATATAAATTATACATTATAAAGATATAATAAGATTTATATAACTTATTTAAAAAAAAAAGGGTGTAAAAGTCATATTATCTTTCTTTTTCAATAATAATTAATCTTTTAATCTCTAATTTTTTTGACAAATGGGAAATGGAGAGAATAACACGTGGGTGCTGGGTTTAATATTGATTTACCTTTCTCTTTTCTTTTTTTTTTATACTTTACTATTACATAGATAACCTTGTCATTTTTAGTTATAAAAGAGAGACGTAGAGAAAGTTATACTAAAAAGTGCAAATTGAGAAGATTCTCCCTAGAAACCTCAGAGATAATACGATTTTCAGAAAATGTCAAAGAGTCATCTTTGGAATCAGAATGAGACACATGGAAGAGAGAGAGAGAGAGGGAAAAGGGATAAGGAAAGAACAGGGCAGAAATAGGTGATGAAATGTATGGAGATTAGAGATAGCAAAAAAAAAAAAAAAAAATCTTTTCTATCTTCACTTTTAGTAATTATGTATTATTATTATTATTATTGCAAAAACGTGTGCCACATTGAGCCGTTTTTTTTTCTTCTTCTCTCTCTTTCTCCAGGATTTGTTGAAAAAACGGAAGTGTATTGATCCTCTTTTTACACACGCGAGAGAAAGAGAGAGAGAGAGAGAGAGTAGAGTAACAGGAAGCGTTGGTCGTCAAAAGACCTTCTAAATAAGAATTTTCAACCCACGTGCGGAGAGACGCTTGTCCCAGATAAATTCGGCCAAGGAGAATTCACACACAAGACATAACCTTTTCAAACAACTCAATTATTATAACTTTATAATGAGAATAGAATACGAGTGAGTGAGAGAAATTTGCAAAATAAAAATTATTGCAAAAAATAAAAAAAAAGTTGCAAAAAAAAAAAAAAAAATTNTGCAAAAAAAAAAAAAATTGCAAAAAAAAAAATGTTTTTTTTTTTTTTCAAAAAAAAATTTTTTTTTTTTTCAAAAAAAAATGTTATTAGACCTTACAAATGATAAAGTAATTTATAAAAAAAAATTATTTTTTTACTCACCTTTCATACTGTTGCAGATGTGAATGTTGTCCAGTAGAATGACTCCCATTACTTTTCTGACTCACTGAGGAATGATTCAGAAGAGGGGGATCTTCCCAAAATGATTCAGATTTTGGAATGGTTCCCATTGTTGAAAAAAAAAAAAAAAAAAAATTTTACTTGTAACTAAAAACTTAAGTCTATAACAGTATGTACTCGTATTGTAACAACTGTACTCAAAATGACCCTGGGATGAGACCTCGCGTTAACTTTGAAAATTAATTTTTTTTTNCGTATTGTAACAACTGTACTCAAAATGACCCTGGGATGAGACCTCGCGTTAACTTTGAAAATTAATTTTTTTTTTAAGATTCAAGGTGTAATAAATTTTAGTTTAATTTAAATTAATAATTAATAGTAGTCTCTTCAAGCAGTATCAAGAGTAAAACTTTGATAGAAATGATGCTAAACATTAACATTTCACTTTAAAAAATTTTTTAGTAATTATTTTAGAGAAAGTAAAAGAAAAGATTAATGCTTTTGTTTCGAAATTTCTTAATTTCCTTTTTTTTCCCTATTGAAAATGGAATGATAACTCAAGACTATAAGACTCAGGAGGATTTCAATTTCTCAAAGTGTTAAGAAAATTTGCAAAAAAAAACAACAAAAAATTTCTTTTTTTTTAGCACTTATTAAGGTTGGACGTTGGAGTGAGGCTCGGGTGCTACTGAGACACGAGTCAGTAGAAACTTTTGGCCTTATACTCACCCTGAGTGGATCGAGTGGGATTTCTCTGTAATCAAAATAAATTTTCGGCGTGTATATAAAAAAAAAAAAAAAAAAAAAAAAACCTGCTCTCTGAGTTGCTGTTGCAGAGACACGCACTAGGCCTTGCTCACGTGCAGAAACACAGAAAAAGATCATTTTTTTCTCTCTTCTTTTTATCTCAAGAATAATCAATTGAGATTACATGTTGCCAAATCCAACAAATTTTCTTCAACTCAAGAGTCAAGACGAAGAGAAAATATTACATATTATTTTACTTTTACTCCACTAACCCACACAATGGAGAAAGTTTACCTGCATCGAATCAGAGAACATGATCATCAGTTTTTTTTTTGTCAAATCCTCTTTTTTTTTTATATAACTTGTAATAGAGTAACTCACGTGGAGAGTTGTGTGTTGAGGACGTGCACGTAGTCTAACATTTTCATCAACCAATGGTAGAAACAGGTGATTTGGAATAGATTTCTTGAGAGATGATATTGATGAGTTCTTAGAAATTTTCCTTCCAACCGCATCCACCGCGTGACTCTTACAGATTATTAAAATTGACTTTCCTCAACAAAAGTCAAACCGAATATAATCCTCTATATCCAATTTCTCTTATTCTTAATAACAAATGTAAAATTATATAATTAAACTTGTAATATAAGATTCATCATATTAAATTTAGTAATTTTATAATTATATATTATATAGATATATATAAAAAAAAAAAAAAAATAAGTTTAGAGTTTACTCATTACGGTCGATCATCAGCTCGNTTATATAGATATAAAAAAAAAATAATAAGTTTAGAGTTTACTCATTACGGTCGATCATCAGCTCGAGCTCTCATCCTTTCAACAAAAGCTTGACCTTNTATATAGATATATATAAAAAAAAAAAAAAAATAAGTTTAGAGTTTACTCATTACGGTCGATCATCAGCTCGAGCTCTCATCCTTTCAACAAAAGCTTGACCTTTAGATTTTCTATAACTTTCAAATGGATCATGTAAATTCACCCCAACACCTTTGTACTGGTCAACACGATCTCGTAATTCACCTCCTTTAATTGGAGCTTCAATTCCTATAATAATTTAATTATTTTACCAATAAGTTAATTTAATGTTAAATATATTAAAATTTTTTAATTTATAATCACAATTTTAAANTATTTTACCAATAAGTTAATTCAATGTTAAATATATTAAAATTTTTTAATTTATAATCACAATTTTAAACTAACCCTGTTCATTGGCTCCGAGACCACTCCCTCCCCATCCCATTTTCTTAAGAAGTTGATGACCTTTGTTACTTTCATCCAATACTTTTTCCATACTAAGACTAATATTTCTGAAATGTAAAAAATTAAATTAATTAATTTTTTAGTATTATTTTTACATATATTGTAGTGTTTGTCATAAGAATCTTTTTTATAGCTAACCCAAAACTTGGTGGAGTTGGAGATCTTCGTGCAGGACTTCTTGACCTGCTGCGAGATCTACGCCGTCTTGTACGTGATCTTGGTGATCTTGATCTTGATCGTCTTCTTTTTGTTGAGGGAGAGGGAGATTTGCTATATTAAAATTATAAAAATTAGACTTAAGTATTGAAGTATTCAAAATTTTGTTTCAATCATTCAAAAAGAGTTGAATTAGAATTTTACCTTTGATATCTTCGTCTTGGTGGTGATCGTCCACATGGTGATAGTTCCCTACGTATTGGACTTGGAGATCTACTAGACTGTCGTCGTCCTTCACGAATCTCTTCTTCTTTTTGTTTCCTTGCTAAATTTTTTGTCTTGTAATATTCATAAAGTCCTAGTCTTTCCCAACCTTCACTACTCAAACACACATAAAAACAATGGTTAAGTCCTTTATTACTATTGAGAAGTAAAATAAATGAAATTCTAAATGAATGTCCTGTCTACCTGTCTCTTGGGTTGTCATGACTCGGAGCTCCATAGTATGCTTCAATAGCTTGGATAAGCCTTTCATTTGGTGGACAAGGTGGAGGTAGTCGAATGAGTGATGGATCAATAGGCTTGTAATTGTCATCTTCTAGCTGAAAATATAAACAAAAAAAAAAAGAGTTCGTATCCTTCAATCAGAAGCAGGGATTTTGTGTATAACCTTCACAAGTGGGACCATGAGACCTGCCGGAAGTTCATAATATGGAAGTCGCGGAATTTCGGGGATTGGCATTTGAGATGAATTTGTAAATCCTGGTGGCGGACGACTCAAATCTGGAATTCCAACATCTGATGACTCGCTACCAATTCCTCCAGTGGAATAACCGTGGGGATGAGCTTGGAGTTGACTCTGACCAGGAAGCATTCCTAATGACTGTTGTGCATTTCGTATGATTTGTTGATGTTGTTGTAGTATTTCTTCTTGTTTCTGACGCATTTCTTCTTGCTGACGCATCTGTTCTGTTTGAATCCTAATTTTCTCTTGCTGTAATCTCATTTCCTCTTCTTGCAATTTTAGCTTCTGTTGTTGTAACAAAGCTTCTTCAATTTTTTGATCAATTTGCTAATTATAAATAAAATAAAATGAACATTAAAATGTCTGATAACATCTTTCTTTGTTGGGTTACCTTTATTGTTTGATTGATGTGATGAACAAAGAGAAGATGTTGACTTTGATACCCTTCAAATGTCTTCTGAATCGTGGTGGCAACTTGAGTCACTAATAATGCATGTTTTGAAACTAATTCCGTTTTGTAGTCTGACCATGCTTGAGTAAAATTGTTAAGTTTGTCGACAGCACCTTGGCTTATGTAATTCGGTTTTGATTCCCAAAGAGATAACAATTTATTCAACTTTCCGACATTTTCGGCATTATCCACTTCACTGAATTTTGTAAAACAAAACATTGGTATGACCATTTTCTCCAAAGCATTTTGGATATCTTCTGCTCCTTTTCTAACACTGAAAAGCAAATGCATGAGGATAACTTTAACTTTATACAAAACTGTAAATTATTTAAAAAATTTACCAATGATGAAGCGTGTCGTTCACTAAGTAAATTATATATAGCCTCTGAAGGAATGTACTATTTGGATCGGTAACTCTGAAAAGAGTAAAATCGATAAACTTATATAAACTTTCGTAAAAAGAATCGATAATAATTTTTATAAAAATTTCACTAACCTTCGTAGTAAATATGAAGTTAACAGATCGTAGTGTCTTTTCGTCGATGTATGAGTAAAAATCCAACCTTTTCCATTTGCAATGGATTCTTTTGTACAACTATCCATAACTTGTTGTAACAATACTGCAAATTCACTCATGTCAACTTTGAGTTCAACTGCAAGTTCTATAATTTCTGCATCCTGAACTTTTCGTAACATTTCCTCAACTTGGGTTTGTTGCTGAGAAAGAAGTAACTGAAATTCCAAAATACAAAATCAGGTGTTCAAATTGACCTAAACGTAAACCTTTGCTTACCTGCTGTTGACCTGCTAAATTCTTTTCACTTTGTAAAATTTGTTCCTCTAAAGATTTTTTCTGTGTTGTCAATGCATCGATATTTACTGAAGGAACAGTTGATGTCGGTTGTATTGGTTGAGGGAGCTGGACATTTTTCGGTTCAAAATTAGGATTAACATAAACTGAAGTAGGTCTTTCAGTACTCAAAGTAGCAAGACCAAGAGGAGTTGACCTTTCAAATTCATGAGACGCTCCAGTTGTGGGTCTATCGAAACGCATTGGACCACTTCCACTCCCTTCAAATCCTGGTCTCATTGCCTGATGTTGACCTGGTATCATTTGATGTGGATGAACCTGGTTGAATTCTGGACGTAGAGGTCTATCAAATCTAGGAGGACTAAATGCAGGACCAGGGAAACGTTCAAAATTAACACCAACTTTTTGATTCCTGTCAAAAGGTGGTATATGACCAGGACCTCTATCAAAACTTGAAGGATGACTGAGTTGTCCCCTATCAAAATTTTGATAATTTCCTCCTCCACTTTGTCCTCTTTCAAAATTAATTCTATCAAAATTTTGAAAAGGAGGTCTTTCAAAACGTTGCACCTTTACAGATCCTTGTTGTACCTCAAAAGGTTGCTGCATCGGTGGACCAAATCGAGAAGGAGAGCCAGGATTTCCAAAAAGAGGATTTCCCATAAGACTCGGTGGAATTTGAGTTGGTGTGATTGCACCTTGTTGTCTCATGGATTGATGCTTCAATATTGCTTGTTCAGTTGTTACACGATAGGTATAGTAACCATAATAATCTCCACCAAAGAGAAATTGAAATTTAGGGTTATCTCTTTGCTTCTGCTTTGTCATATTTTCAAAATCTTGCCCTAGAATTAGAATTATATTAAAAATATACAACATCATAAGTCCATAACCTCATAAACCATAACACAAAAATCATGTTTTATTTTGATTAATTATTCTTCATACCATTTCTTGCAACGAAATTAGCGAGCCGATCGATAATATTTCTCGTTTCTTCGTCTAAATCCAACAAATATTTTCATATTATTCCACTCCAATTCCCAATTACCATCAAAATTTTTTCTAATCTAATCTAACAAAAAAAGATTACCCACCTGGTGGTGGTTGGGGTGGTTCCATCATGCTCATTTTCTAAATTGTCTGTTTGAAATGAAGTCTATAAAAAAATGTTAAACAATGCAGTTTCACTTGTCCTTGGACCCTTGATTGATAACTGTTAAATTGAATAATTCGGTAAGAAAATTCATAAATCAAAATATTATTTTGAAAAACAGAAATTTTTTTTGNGTGGTTCCATCATGCTCATTTTCTAAATTGTTTTGAAATGAAGTTTTAGACGTATATAAAAAAATGTTAAACAATGCAGTTTCACTTGTCCTTGGACCCTTGATTGATACTGTTAAATTGAATAATTCGGTAAGAAAATTCATAAATCAAAATATTATTTTGAAAAACAGAAATTTTTTTTGAAATTAAAAATTTTATTAATCTCCCGCCTGTCCTAACGTGGATTTATTTATTGTCAATTTGAAATGAAATGGCGCGAAAATCAAATTGTACTTTCTTGAAAAAGTGTCACTGAATCTCTACTCCATGGGTGACGTCTTTACTCTTTTAGTTTTTTAATCTTTCAACTGAAATGGGCATTTATATGTTAATTTTTCATAGTCGCGCACTCATCATCCAAAAATAAAATTTTAAATAGAAAAAATTTTTTTTTCTTTAATTTTTAGGCTTATGTACACCAATTTCGGTTAGTTAGCCGTCGGTTAAAATGCCAACTAGTTCCAAATTCAGAATTTATTATCTTAAATTCTCAATCTAGCGGCTTAGTATTAGTGATTACAAGTGTCAAGTATTCCTCCGCCAATTAATCTGTGATTAAAGTTAATTCCTCGATTTTCTTCGATTAAAATATAATCAATGATTAAATTTTCTCTAACCAACAACGGTTTAAGACTTACCAACCATGGTGCAACTAGCCATTGTTGTCTATTTAATAACATTAGAACATAAGAAATTTTCAAAAAATAGATATAAACACTCAAACCATTACTTTTATTTAATAATTTGTAAGCAGGAATAAATTTTTATATTTTCTTTTAATTATTCCTTACAAGGTTTAATTTTTCACTCTGCTACTGCTACTATTAAATAAAATAATTGTACAATAGCATGGTCGGTTAGTCATAATCGGTTACAATGCGCAGATAAAATTTAATCGTTGATTATATTTTAATTGGAAAATATCAAGGAATTAACTTTAATCACTGAGTAATTGGTGGAGAGATATATAATGCTTAACGCTTACTGCTTACAATCATTACCAAGTCGCTAGATCGACCGGTCATTGAAATAATTTAGTTTGAAAATGGGATTAGTTTGTTTTTTAACAGACGATTTAACTAACCAACCATGGTGCAACTACCCATTGGAGTAAATCAAAATTTTGATACATTGGATTGAAATTAATATGATCACCTTTATTTTTTTTGTTTCAATGNCATTGGAGTAAATCAAAATTTTGATACATTGGATTGAAATTAATATGATCACCTTTATTTTTTTTGTTTCAATGAAAGATTCAAATTTTTTAATTTTTCATAGTAATCATTGTTGAAAAAAAAAGGATAATTTTAATTTTTCTTGCAAGGTTTCATAATATGAATCATTAATCCTAATTAATTTTTGGCTTTAAAACTTATTTGAATTTTTAATTTTAATTTTTTTTTTTTTTTGGAATTTTTGCCCATATATGATGATGTCAGAGAGTCGGTGGGATATATTTTTTTCTAANCATTGGAGTAAATCAAAATTTTGATACATTGGATTGAAATTAATATGATCACCTTTATTTTTTTTGTTTCAATGTAAGATTCAAATTTTTTAATTTTTCATAGTAATCATTGTTGAAAAAAAAAGGATAATTTTAATTTTTCATGCGAGGTTTCCTAATTAATTTTTGGCTTTAAAACTTATTTGAATTTTTAATTTTAATTTTTTTTTTTTTTTTTGGAATTTTTGCCCATATATGATGATGTCAGAGAGTCGGTGGGACATATTTTTTTCTAATTCAAATTTTCAAATTTTATTACTCATACTCATACTCCCCGATTCGAATTCGGGTACTTTCACTTTGACATTTGGGATTTGGAGTAAGAACAGTACGGACGTTGGAAGTTGGAGGATCTCAACTCAGCACAGTAGCTTCAAGAACAAAACCGAGGAAAAGTGAATCGATCAATTTGGTATTTAAAGTGAAGTTGGGCTTTGCGATTGCGGTACGAGTTTCTTCGGAGAAAACCGAAAATTTCTCTCCGTTACTGCACTTAACGAAAACTCTTGTCTTGTCGACTTTCTGCTGCATTATAAGAGGTACGCTGGATCAAAAGTTTTGTTCATCCCATAACATGGGCGTAGTCTGTCAACATAGACTGCACTTTCAGCTTCTCTCACTCATATTTTTTTTTTTTAGAATCGAGGCTGGACTTATCAAGAGGATTTAGACCGAGTAGGGAAACACACAACTTCATCAATACAAGNTTTTTTTTTTTAGAATCGAGGCTGGACTTATCAAGAGTATTTATACCGAGTAGGGAAACACACAACTTCATCAATACAAGGAGTCAGTATCCGTAACAATAGAATTTTTTTGACAAATACTCAAAGAAATCTTTTGTTAAAAGAATAATCATGTCCGTAAGAAGGCTCCAAGTCATACGATGTCCATCGGATCAACTTTCCCTAACAAATTGTGCCGTAGTCAGTCCAGCGGATTTTCCAAGTGGCACAGGAAAGAGTAACCTCCTTCAACACATTCGCCTAAGTCCAGTAGGTGTTATGGATAAATACGTCGTATTTACAATCAAACAAAGCTCAGATGTTCCACCTGGAAAGATTGGTTTGAGTTTGACTCAACGGAAATTTGCCACTGCCTCTATTGGACAAGACATGGATGTCTATCCTTACGAATTTGATCGCTCAATTCAATGCCTCTCGGCCATTCTTCTTGAAGTTGATTTCCTTCAGAAGAAACAATCCACCAATGAACCTTACGATACGGATCAAATGGCAATGGAATTTCGTGCACAATTTGCTGGTCAGTCATTCCATAAGGAAATGCCGTTGGCATTTAATTTCTTTGATAAGAAATTACTCTCATTGACGGTGAAGGAGATGGAAGTAGCGGATGTGAATCCTCTGAAAGTTGGAGGTGAAGTTCGTGTCTCAAAGTCAGATTTAGGAATGCTTCTTCCTGATACCAAAATTACATTTGAAAAAGCAGAAACTTCTGGTGTGAACATCACTGGAACGTGCAAAGGAAAGACTCCTACAAGGTCAATTATTAACCCAACATGGGATTTTCAGAAAATGGGAATTGGTGGGCTCGACAAGGAGTTCAATGCTATATTTCGACGAGCATTTGCCTCACGTGTATTCCCTGTGGAACTTGTCGAACAACTCGGAGTGAAGCACGTCAAAGGGATTTTACTCTTTGGCCCACCAGGTACAGGAAAAACTCTCATGGCGAGACAAATTGGAAAAATGCTCAACGCTCGTGAACCTAAAATTGTTAACGGGCCAGAGATTTTGGACAAATATGTGGGACAGTCTGAGGCGAACATTCGTCTTTTATTTGCGGAAGCAGAAGATGAAGAAAAGAGATTGGGTTCAAATTCAGGACTCCATATTATAATATTTGATGAAATTGATGCCATTTGCAAACAGCGAGGAAGTGTTGGAGGAGGGACTGGTGTCCATGACACAGTTGTGAATCAACTTCTCTCCAAAATTGATGGAGTGGAGCAACTCAATAATATTTTGGTTATTGGAATGACAAATCGAAGAGATATGATTGATGAAGCACTCCTTCGGCCTGGACGCCTTGAAGTCCAAATGGAAATTAGTCTTCCAAATGAGAACGGGCGTAAGGAAATTCTACGAATTCACACAGCGCTCATGAAACAATTCGGTAAATTGGCTGATGATGTTTCTGTCGATGAATTGGCTGCTTTGACAAAGAATTTTAGTGGAGCTGAAATTGAAGGATTGGTACGTGCTGCACAATCCACTGCCATGAATCGTCTCATCAAAGCAGCATCTAAGGTGAGATGCTACTAATAGTTTACTAACTTACTAGTTAAAAAAATTAAACTCACCACGTCTTAAAATGATTTTTGATCATTGAAAATTTACAAAATATAAATTGTTTTAAATATTTAATTTTTGTAAATAGGTTGAGGTTGACCCTCAAGCCATGGAGAAGCTCAGAGTCTCACGCTCAGACTTTTTAAATGCTTTGGAAAATGACATCAAACCAGCATTCGGTACGAGCCAAGAACTTCTTCAAATGATGCTAACTCGAGGGATTATCAATTGGGGCTCTCCAGTTGCTCACATTCTCGAAGATGGGATGCTCCTCATACAGCAGGTTTAAAAAAAAAGCAAAACCAAATTTTATAATCATTAAAATATCATTAACAATCATCAACACTATTTTATTTTTCTAGGCTAAAAGTCCTGAAGCTGCTGGCCTAGTCAGTGTACTTCTCGAAGGACCACCAAATGCCGGTAAAACAGCCCTTGCAGCTCAACTGGCCAAAAACTCAGATTTTCCATTCATCAAAATCTGTAGCCCAGAGGATATGATTGGATTTACAGAATCTGCCAAATGTCTCCAAATTCGAAAGGTATTCTTTTCATTTTACTGCAAAAAAGTACGAAAGAAAAAGAGTTTGGTAGTCTTCAACTTCAACTTTTGTATTTTATTTTTACAGATTTTTGATGACGCATACAAATCATCCCTCTCTTGTATTTTGGTGGATAACATTGAGCGTCTCTTGGACTATGGACCTATTGGTCCTCGATACTCAAACTTGACACTTCAAGCACTTCTTGTTCTACTCAAGAAACAACCTCCCAAGGGACGAAAACTTTTGATTATTTGCACTTCTTCTCGCAGGTGAGGTTGACAAAGAAAAATCTAAATTTCATTCCTTCGTCGATTCCCACAAACCCTTTACTTTTCGTTTTTATACATACATATTATGTATTTATTTATACATAATATAAAATCAACATTTTCTTATTTCTCCCAAGGTAGTCATTGTATTGCCTCAAATTCTCAAAAAACTTTTCCTTTTAACCTCAATTCCTTTGAAAACGTTTTCAGGATAAGCAAACATATTTTATAAATATCTACTGATAAATCAAGATTGAAGTAATGGATTTTAAAAACTTTATTTTAACTTTTGGAGTAGAGAAAAATTCGATGAAATAAGATTCTCTCAGACAAAAACTTTCCTTTTTAAAAAAACATGTCATGTTCACAACCCAACAGAATGAGTTTGGTAAATTGAAAATCGATTTTAGAATAAGAGGGCTTATTTATGTATAAAAACAAAATAATAATTTATTCAACAAATTGATTTTTTTTTCTACCTATGTTATGTAATGTCTGTCGTATCATTATTATTTTTTCCCCCCTATTGTCAATATTTGATGATATTTTAAATTTTATTTCAGACAAGTTTTGGAAGAAATGGAAATGATTTCAGCCTTTACGGCTGTTCTTCATGTTCCGAATCTGTCTAAACCAGAACACGTTATTTCCGTTCTAGAGGAATCTGATGTGTTCACAAAGCAAGAAGTGGCGAGTATTTCTCGAAATATTGAAGGCAGAAGGTAAGTCAAGTATAGAAATGAATTATATAACGTTTTTTTTTCTTCTTCTTTTTACATTAATAATTACTGAAGTCATTGGTTTTTCTTTTCTTTTAGAGTCTTTATTGGAGTCAATAAATTGTTGGCTTTGATTGACCTATTACGACAGACAGAAGGAGATTACCGTGTGGCAAAGTTTCTGTCTAAGATGGAAGAGGACGGTTCGTTTCCTTTTTAAATATTGAATGATTGTCTATTTAAATAATTTATGTATGAATATTTTTTTTTTTTTGATTACAGGGGAAATTGAGGCTCGTTAGGATTTCTGTGGGCCCCTCATCCTGCCTCCCGTTCCGCCGAGGAGAGTCCGACGTCGTAGTATGTATTGGTCTTCATGTATGAAAAGGCTAGAGGATATGGTATGCGGCTGTATTCGTACTTGTTGGCCATGCGTTGGCATTTGCACTGGAACAGGATTTGGGGTCATTGTTGGCGGTGCCGTGGCCTTTGCCATTGGTTTCAGTCTTGGATTATTAGTAGGAATAATTTGTGGTGGAACATTTGGAACAATTATTGCACTAATTGCTGGAGAAGTTACCAATGGCAAAAGCCGCTCTCATCAACCCAAAAAGTCAAAACAAGAAAGAGAAGATGAGGAATGGTTGGCATGGATTATGGCTACACAACCTCCACCTCCAGAACCTTAAAGTCATTATTTTTGAGTTGATTACAGACTTTTTTTTTTTTCTTTTTGTAGAAATGAAAAATAATTTTCTACAAAGGTCTGTCAGAAAAAAAAACTTAGTTCAAAAGATTATTTTTTTTTTATAATCTTTTCAGTATTATGAAATAATGATAAGTTGTTATTAATACTTTCCTTTCATTCCACTTATCAATCCGTGTGAGAGTGAGGTAATTTATATAACTCCATAATCAATTCCATTGACAAATGATGACATTCCCAATAATCTCGGAAATGTTTCTGACTTTCTGTGTTGTTAAGGTCTTATTAGATAAATTACTTCAAAGCGTTTGAGCTAATCAATAGAATTTTTTGACTAACGTAAGGGAAAAATTTTTTTTTTNCCAATAATCTCGGAAATGTTTCTGACTTTCTGTGTTGTTAAGGTCTTATTAGATAAATTACTTCAAAGCGTTTGAGCTAATCAATAGAATTTTTTGACTAACGTAAGGGAAAATTTTTTTTTTTATTTTTATTTTTTTTTTTGAACTAGAATATTTAAAATTAATCATTCCATAAGATTGAAAAATGATTGGCCCTGAAAAGATGATTTTTGATGGAGAGTACTACTGCATTCGCAATATTGTTGAATCTAGCTTTAAACTCATGAAGATTTTGTCGTCATTTTAAGAAGATTTAATCAATTAATAATAATTATTAATTTTGACTCTGGATTATTATAATACTTAATTGTTCCTTCTTCTAGGTACAACGAAAAATGAAGTTATCTGTTTATTCTTTGTTGTGGTAAAGGATAAAGTTTTTTTTTTTCTTTTTTTTTTTTTTGTTTCTAGACTTTGACTTTTGAAGGTCAAAAAGAAAAAGAAAATTTTTTTTTTTGTTCTTCAAAACAAATAAATTCTACTGTTGATAATTATCAGTAGTCAAAATGTATCCAGACGAAAGCAGATGTATGGAAGGACAAGTCCATGACTTCTGACTTTGAAATTATCAATGTTAAAACAAAAAAAAAAAAATCGAAAGCAATATTAAGTATTCAGTGTCAGATTCATGTCAATTTTGTGATTTCCTTCATAAATAGTTGTAAAGTTCGATACAATTTGATAGATGAGCAGAATTGAAGAATAGTTTATAAATTAAATTAGTTGAGAAATAAAATAATTGATAGGATTGTTAATAATTATTTAGTATTTACTAATTGTTAGTTGACAAGATAACACTGGATAACTGACAACTAATATCTACCATTCGGGTCTTTCTATAAGGATGTCAAAAATAAGCTAACCAATAATAAATTTCGATGATCAAATTTTATTTGAATCAATTGATTGGTTATAATTTAAATTCTTAAATTTTCTTGTACCATCCTTACTGAAAGACCCCAGTATTAAATTAGAAATTAAAATCATAACTAATTAATTAATTAATAATAATAATACTTAATACTTAATCCGTTCCCTTAATATAATTTAAGTTGTAATCTTTATAGAATTTAGAAAATCAAAACTTTTACAAAATATCCTCTTGGTCTTAAGATTTTTCACATTGGAAATTATTGTTAATTTATAATTTATTAGTAACTAATGAGTAATGACAATGAGGTTATCAAAGAAATTGGATTGGATTGGAGGTGCTAAGGAAATGTATATAAAAAAAACTAACAAGATTTTAGGATAAGACGTCAGGACTCTCGAGTTACCCTTAAAGTGTGATTTGTTAACACATTTATATTCCAGTTGATCTGAATTTAATTTTAAAGTTTGTTATTTAATCCCTTAACTCATTCTGTCGATTACTTAAAATTAATTAATTTAAATAATTGTTAAAAACAAAAAAAAAATTTTTTTTTCTTGTTTTGTTTTCTTGTTCTCATTAATATTTTAAAAATGATTTTGTAGGATGACCTGTGTAATTTACAAGTGCTAAGGGAATAAACAAAAAATTTGATCCTTACCTTTTGGTTTGGTTAGATAATTTTGGATACAAGTATCAAAATTAACTCCTTGACCTGATGGATAAGTGATAAAAATTTTTGTAATTTTTGTAATGAAATTTATAACAAATCAAATAGAAGAAGATAATTTTTGGGTATTTCTTAAGAATTGGCCTAAAAATAATAATTTATGATTAGGGTAATTTTGTTCATTGCGATTTACGAATCGCAATGAACAAACAAAGTTTAGGTACATACTGCTTAGACTTACTTATGAATAATGTGTTTTTGAAAATTGGTGTTTTGATTGTAAAATGTGTGTTTGGGTATTTTATTATTGTGGAAATTCCCTGAAATTAATTAATATTAATCTCAATGAAAGCCAAAGTGCAAATCCATCTAATCTTTAGTGCTAAAATGGTTAATCCCGGAAGATGTGCTAATTTAAGAGAAACACAAGGAAGGAAATGAGTAGTATGTAATGTAATAATTTGAAAATTCATATAGACTTGAGAAATGAAGAGATAACTCAAGTTCAGATGCTACTACCTACTTAAAAGATATTCAATTTCAAGTTGTCCAAGTTTGATTAATTGTTTTTTGTCTTCTTCTCTTACTTTAGATGATTTCATTGATGGATGGTGACTGTGAAGAATTGGTTGAGTTGACGTATTATGTTTGAAAGACTTCATTTTTATTAAGATTAGTTCAAAATTTTCGATGGGGGTACGTTAAGTTTGATAGGGGATGAAACACAAGGTTAGTACGTGTACAGGGATAAAAATTGAGTTTGTTTTAATAAAAAGCTATTTCAAGATCCTGAGCTTCACTGAGTTTCAATTGGTCTCTGTCAAGATGATGAGGTCAACTCTTGAGTGCTCACTTCAACGAAGGCCAAGGATTGGTCTGGCACTTATATTTCTAATCACTTTCACCGTTCTCTCTTCAGCAGGTAAATCCCTTATGTTCTCATTGGATTATTATTCTCATTGGTTTAGTTATTTATGAATTTAATATTAATTATTATTGAATCTATGTTCCTTAATTCTAGCTCCAACTGAAGATGACCCTTCAGGTGAGCAATTGGAATTATGATTACAATCATATTAGCTTCCTTCAGATGCTTGAGCATGATGTGTTAGAAAAGTTTAAAAAAAAAAATTTTTTTTTTGTTAATTTATACCGGTTGTTATACCTGTTTAAGTATTTTCGGCTTTTTTTGTAGAATAATCCCCAGGTTTAGGTTAGATTTTCTTTACATTTTTTTAGGTAATCTTTAGGTTTGCTTCAAGGTTGTTATGTCACTAGTTTCTCTTTAGGTTAGTTAGGTTGTTGACATCCAATAGCTTTTGTCAGATTCCTAATACGCATGAAATTTCTGGCAATTGACGTATAACTTGCTGCAAATTTACCATTGGGTAAATTATACTAAACAAATTTTTTTTTTGGCGCAAATTAGCAAAAATTTTTGTAAAATTTGACTTTACCGCCAACAATAGATGTCAGATTCGTAACTTACGCTAAATTTCCAGTCGATTAATGTAGCATTTATCCGAATTCCAGGGCCCCCCCGGGGGGAGGGAGGCAATTCTACAAATGTTCCTTAATTATTGTGAAATGAAAACTTGAAGGTTGTTTTTCATTTTCTGGGTTGAATAATTATTGTTGAACTTGCTCGGTAAATCTGATCTTGACCTTTGTCGATTAATCTGCTTAATTAATTTAGATTTATAAACTTTTTGTTTTAAATTAAATTGAATGCACTCTATTGTTTGAAAATTATTGGAAGTTTTAATTCGAAATAATAATTTTAATTTAAACTTAAGTTGTTTAAAGTAAATATTCAAAATTTCTACAAGTTACCTTATATTTTGAAGGTTTCAATTTTCAATTATCCAAAGTCTAATCCTGAATGACCTTGGAATTCAAAAGAGCTTTGGCCTCATAATTAATTTTGACATTAGAAGTAATGTGCAACATTTTAATTAATCATCACTNGCAAGTTTTAATTCGAAATAATAATTTTAATTTAAACTTAAGTTGTTTAAAGTAATATTCAAAATTTCTACAAGTACCTTATATTTTGAAAGTTTCAATTTTCAACTATCCAAAGTCTAATCCTGAATGACCTTGGTATTCAAAAGAGCTTTGGCCTCATAATTAATTTTGACATTAGAAGTAATGTGCAACATTTTAATTAATCATCACTGTTACTGGGGGTTGGGACCTTGGGACCTTGGGAAAATATTATATGATGGTAGAAATTTCTAAAGAAATTAATGGATAATTTTTCTTAATTTTTAGGTTTGGTATTGAACTATGAACTTGGGAAATCCTATATTTATGACTACGAGACTGAATCCGTGATAAAACTTGTTGGAACAAGCAACGAAGAGAGTCAGGTCAAACTCAAAGGTCAAGCACTCCTAACTCCGACCAAGAAAAATGATTTTGTTTTGACTCTGAAAGGATTCACTCTCGATATCTCAAGTCCAAGTGGAAAGGTTATCCACTAAAAATATAATAATCTATGATTTATTTCAAGACGCATTCTAATCATGTTAAATTATCTTTTTTTTTGTTAGACTGCTGCCGCTCCTGTACCGGTACTTGAGCGGTCAACTTCAAGATTCACGATAGAACGAGGAGCTATCAANATCATGTTAAATTATCTTTTTTTTTGTTAGACTGCTGCCGCTCCTGTACCGGTACTTGAGCGGTCAACTTCAAGATTCACGATAGAACGAGGTGCTATCAAGGAATTTTATGCACCAGAAGACTCTTCATGGGTGGCAAACTATCATAGAGCCATTGCATCGATATTCAGCAACTATGCGCTTCAGGACAGTGACAGCTCTCGTGCCTTCTACTTTGAAGTATGTCCATGATGTGGATTTATATGAATTTATTAACAACTACAATAGAGAATTTAAGTTACTAATATTAATATTTTTTCATTTACAGAATGACGTTTCTGGAAAGAATTGTCCTACGGAGTATGAAATCTCAGCTGATGGTACTTTCACTAAACGGCGTAACCTAAACAAATGCTACAAACGTGATGGTGGATTCACGAGTCAACAATTTGGTGTCCCATTTACTTCAAAATTTAGTCAGGTTAGCAGTTTTCTAACAGTTGACACTTCCAAAAAATTTTGTCTTTTCTATTGAGTTGAAAATAGTTGATTCATTTAAAAAAATTTAGGAAGCTAATTCCGACAATTCTATCAAATCATCACAAGAATGTACACAAAAGTATGCCAATGGAGTATTATCCGTTGCCGCATGTCGAGAAGATCACAAAGTTACACTTCTTACAGGAGGAAAAGATTCAGGTGGCAATGCCAAGGTTATAGCCAAAATTATATTTGTATCTACAAGTCCAGCACAGACAGCTTCATCAATCCCGTCCAAACTCTCTTCTATCTTCCACGATCATGTGGGATCTGATGCACTCAAAAAATCAAGCGATGCTGATTCCTCAGAACTCTTAGAGAAACTTGTTGCAAACCTTTGTTTGTCTACAGGAACAAAAGGACGTCTTTCTTCTAATACTGCTTCTGCATTTCTTGCTCTCAGATCCAAAATGGGTTTCTTTTCAAGAAATGTTCTAGAATCAGTCCATACTAAACTTGCAGCAGGAAACATTTGTCAAGCAAAAGAGTCACATTTAGAACATTTGGTAAAACTTTATGTTGATGCTGCATCAATGGTTGGTGGATCTGAAACAATTGGATTCGTTGCTAAACTTATCAAAGCTGGGTCTGTATCTGTAAATAGTCAAAAAAGATTTCGTCTTTATACTGCATTTGCTGATAATCCAAGTGAAGAAGCCTTAAGCAGCTTGCTAGAAGTGTTAACAAGCGGAGGAAACCTGAATCCAAAATATCTCCTAACTGCTTCTGGAACAGCTCATCAATATTGTTTTGCTGTGAACACAAACTGTAAAACGAATGCCGCTTATATCGCCTTGGTCAATGAAATTGCAAAACAAACTGAAACAAATTGTGGAGCTGTTGGTGATGATAAACTAACAAAAGCTGCAGTAATAGGACTTCAAGCTTTAGGAAATTTAGATTCCTTGACACCAAATGCTGTTACAACCATTCGATCATGCTTGGGGAAGTCTGATCGTATTAAACTCAGTGCTCTTCAAGCCTTTAGACGAGATCCATGTCAAGAATTGCTCAAATCAGATAGTCGTAAAATTTTACAAAAGGAAGAAAATCCAGCTCATATTCGTACCGCCGCTTACCTCGCACTTTCACAATGCTATACTAAGGATGACAGTGACATTCTTCGTGCACTCCTTAAGACTGAGTCATCTGTACAAGGTAATTAAGCTTTTGATCTGCATTACATAGCAATAGTTTAATTATATTAGTATATTCTCACTTATTAACTTATACTAATAATAATTTTTCAGTAATCTCCTTCATCAAGTCCCATCGTCAGAGCAAATGGAATTCAGGAAATCGTGCAGAAATCGAGATGGATTTGGGCTTATTTGATGGAATTGAAGGAAAATCAAAATTTGATCCACGAAAGTTTTCATCCTCATGGGCACACACAAGTGAAGCTGATTCATACTCTGCAAATGTTATCTTTGCAGATGATTCCTTTCTTCCAAAAGCTGTTTATGCAAACTCCTCAGAAAAATTATTTGGTCATGAATTTGGTGGACTAGAAGTATGATTTAACCCTTTTACTTCGAAATAAACAATAATAATTCAAGTATAATTCATGATAAACCAAATTTTTTTTTTAAGATTGGAGCACATCTTGGTGGAATTGAACAAGACCTTTTGGAACAACTTTATGGACCTAGAGGAGAAAACCCAACCAAATATCAAGGTCATACTCGTCGTCGTTCAAAGCGTCAAAGTAATGCTCCAACATTCAATCAAAATGAAATTGACGTTTTGCAGTCTAGCGTGAAAAGAGACGAAAGAAAGGTTGATCCCAGTGACTTCTACTTCAGAATTTTTGGAACCACAGTCTATGCTAACAGCTTCACCTTGGAAGACTTTCTTGATTCCAGACGGGATTCTTTTGATAAGAAAATTGAAAATATCATGAAAGGGAAAGAAGTAGATTTTACAGAATCATATCCACTTTACGGGGATGAATTAGTTATTCCAACAGTTTCGGGTTTATCTCTCTGGATCCATAACGAAGGAGCGGCCATTCTTTCCTTGAAATACTCACAAACCTTATCAGAAGATTTGACGACCTTTACTCCCAAGTTCAGACCTGGTGTCTCTATTGCTAACAATATGAAGATGACCATTGCATCAGAAATTTTAGAAGCTGGACTTCGTGCAGAGACAAAATTTAGTGCTTCAACGGATATTTCTTTCGTTGGGATAGTATCAGCAACTGATGAGTTCTCTAGTGCACAAATTCGTGTCACACTACCACAATCAGAAGTCCAATTGGTTGATTTTTCTAATGAATTATTCTGGACTGTTCAAACACGACATGGAGATTTTGACATGAAGACAAAAATGACGACATTGAATCCACCTGAACTGGAAATAGTAAATCAATGTTCAAAATTCTTACAACTTATTACAGGTATCCAAGGTTGTATCGATATTAAGTTACCACCAGCGTCAGGAAAAGGAGTTCCTTTATTTCCACTCAGTGGTCATGGAGCTGGTTCTCTAAAGATTCATACACCAGCTGGAGCTAAGGAACTGGTTGTTGACTTGAAATTTACAAAACAAAGTGTGTAATTTTAATAAAATACTCTTTGATTGATGATTAGTAAGTCCTAATATATTTAGATTGGTTTGATTCAGGTGCAGATGTAAAGGAGAGGATTGTATTGATTGAAATTGATACTCCAGGATCATCAGAAAATCAAAAAGTTGTCATCAAGGGACTTGCATTCAGAGACGGGGATAATAAAAAGTTTTCCTTTGACCTTGACTCTACTTCAATTAAGGCTGGGGTTTACGGTAATTTCGTCTCTAAATTATTTCAAAAATATTAAGTTTTTATGTAATTATATTATATTTATTTATTTAAATATCTTAGGAGCAAGTTTGAGTAGTGATTCAGGTCTTGATACTACTCTAGGAGCTTACGCCAACGAAAAGGAATATAAAGTAGTAATTAAACTAAAACGTTGGACTGAAGCTAATATTAAACGATCAAGTCATGATGTAATATTGAGTACACCAGAACAATCAGAGGTACAAGTATTACACGTAGATATTGGAAAATCTGAAACAGATTCACCCAAATTGTATCGCTCTCATGAAATAATCGTCAAGGATATCGCCAATAATGAAGTTTTGACATTTTCTGGTACGTTACGCTTTTATTATCTAAAGTTGAATAACTATGGAGTAATTAACCGTTCTTTTTTTTACTTAATTAGGTACATATGACATCAACTTTGATAGTGAAGGAAAGGGTAGTGATGGAAAAATCTCAAATATGAAATTAACATGTAAAGGAAAGAGAATATTTTTGATTGATGGAGTTGTCAAACCTGGAAATGCTGTTGGTTCTATGCAACTTGATTTGGATACCAAATTTCTTCTGGTTGATCAAGAAGAAGAAGCGAAAGTTAAGGGTGAACTTCATATTGAACAGGATACAGTAACCTTTAAAGGTTCCTTGACATCATCTGTACATCCACTTCTTAATTCCAATGTTGAATTTTCTCGTCTCAATTCCAAATTTTTGAAGAAAACTAATCTGGATATCAATCAAGTCGGTCCTAATTCCGAAGGAGGAGTTTTAAAACTTTCTCATGTTTTTGACAATCATGGCGATACGTTTAAAATACAATTTGAATCAAAAGGTAAAATTATAAAATATGAAATGTATCTCCATACTGTACTAATTAGACAAGAATGATTTCTGAAGGTTATGTTAATTCTTGATGGATAATTTTTAGCCTACTATCCACCTAAGGGTCTCAATGCCGAAAAAAGTTATTCAGTTGACTTCAGTGATAAAAAAGCAGAATTTAACTTCCACTACTCAGATGGGAAACGAACTAGTGATGTCAAATTTAATCTCGACAAAGCGACAAGAGCTTACAGTGCAGAAATTACTGTAGGTTACTATTTATTCACTAAATTATTCTAACTGTTACCGTAAATTCTGGGATGATATGATACGATATGATATTTTTAATTTTATTACAGGCTCAATTGAATGGAAAAGAAATTACGTTAAAATCTCAGAATTCGGAAACAGCTGGTAGTCAAATTATCCAACATAGTGTATCGATTAGTAATGGGTTTACAGCAGAAGTTAAGACAGAAATCTCTACACCTAATCGTAACGGTGTCTCATGGAAAATCAGTGAAACCTCTGTCAAGTCTAACCAACTTACGTATGATTATTTGTGAGTTTAATTAATACTTTGATTCATTATAAAATTGAATTAGACAAAAAAAAATTTTTTTTTTGATTTATACTTATAATTGATTTGAACAGGGTAACGATTGATTATGACATTGGGACTTCTTCAGAACCAAAACTTTCTGAAAGTGGTGACGGTTCCATCAACTTTGAAATCAAAGAGGGAAGTAACAAATTTGCATCTTTCAATCTGGTCAATATAAAGGATTCAGATGACTCTCTTAACTCCAACATCAAATCATTTTTAAAGGATCAATTTACTAATAGTTTAGAAGTTAAAGCTAGCCCGAAAGGTAAACGAGTAGAAATCTCAGCTTCAGCTCAAAGTTTGGCACTTGAAAAAGGACCTGAAAGAATCTTCAAGTTTGTGTTGTACGGAACTGGCGGTATTGGAGATGCAACTGGGAATCTAGACATTGATCTTAAATTTAATGGAGAAAATGATGCATCTAACGCTGTCAAATTTACAAGCATTATTCATACACAGAGAACTAATAGTAAAATCAGCGTGAACGTAAAGTAATTTCCAAATTCAATGATTTTGAGTCTTGTTGTTAAATATTTATACATTCTTTATATTTTTAGGAATCTCATTGTTATATCAGAAAAGACCCGAAATATAGAATTGAACGTTGAAGTCGGTTTACCAGGACCTAGCAAATATTCTGTCAGTGTTGTTTATGTCACGCCTGAAAAACACACTTTGAAGTATGGACTCTCAACAGAACTTGAAATTTCAGATACAACAAAATTCATTACTCTCAAAGGTGATGTCACAGATCCTGAAACTTTAAAAGAACTCAAAGGAAATTTTGAATTGGGTGTTCGTAATTTGAATATTGGAGAAAAAGTATTCAATTTTGTTAGTAATTTTGATTACGAAAAGGATGGATCAACTGTACCTGTATACAAGATTGCAATTAGTTCTGGAGTTCAAGGAGCTACACATATGATCGATGTATCAACAACTGGAAATGGAATAACTACTGAACCAATCACACATACTGTAAGAGTAGAGATTGGTGGTGGGAAATATGGTCTCAAGATTGAAGGAAATAATCCACTCATATATTTGGATGTTAAAGTTGAACATTCCAATGATGGAAATCTTGAGAAGTATAAATTTGACATTATTCAAGATTCGGATCATATTTCTGCCAAAGGTCAAAAAGGATTCAATATTGACCTAGATGTTGGGTACAGATTTACATCAGCTAAAAACTTTGAGGTATAGAAAAAAAACTTATTGATTATAATAATATAATTTTATTTATATAAATGTATATAAATCATTCATAACGTCTTCATCAGTCGGAAGAGATGAGGATGAGATTGATGATATTGATGTCATCTCTGGATTCACAAATCCAAGATGGCTGAAGTGAAATTTATGATTTTCATCTTACGTTTAGGAATTTCATTAATCATTGTTATATTGTATTTAATTGATTTTCAGGTTCAGGTTTCAAGTGAATTAGAAGCTTCAACAAGTGAAGGAAAAATCAAGTATACTTTTGGTAAACATTTAGCAGTGAGACCTGGTTACCTTGAATTGGAATCAAAAAATACTATTGAAAATCCAAAATCTACACCTTATGCTGGAAATGGGAAACTCAAAATTGAAAATTCAGATCAACAAGTTTCAGTTTTAATAAATATCAATCATCCACTCCTGAGTAGAATTTCAGAAGATCCACAAAAGAGAATACTTGAATTAAATTTTGAGACTAACAAAGACATCAAGAATATTGTATTGAAATTATCAGGCAAAGTACCAAGCACAGCATATGAAACATTCTATCTTTCGATTGATCGTACTACTACCATTGATGACACAAGTAGATCTATTAGCGTCGTTGGTAAATTGGATGAAAAATTTATTGGGGTTGACACTACATTGGTAATTAGTGACCCAAAGAAGTCAGTGGATTTAGCAGTGAGACTTAACAAGGAACCAGTGAGAAAACTTAGTCTGACATTTGAACCGGTATGTCCTCTAGTTTACAATAATAATTTATAAACTTTCATTCAATTTTTTCATTTTTTATTTATATTCTCTTACTATAGGACCAGTTATCAGCTGAAGCTGCTTACGANTTGATGACACAAGTAGATCTATTAGCGTCGTTGGTAAATTGGATGAAAAATTTATTGGGGTTGACACTACATTGATAATTAGTGACCCAAAGAAGTCAGTGAATTTAGCAGTGAGACTTAACAAGGAACCAGTGAGAAAACTTAGTCTGACATTTGAACCGGTATGTCCTCTAGTTTACAATAATAATTTATAAACTTCATTCAATTTTTTCATTTTTTATTTATATTCTCTTACTATAGGACCAGTTATCAGCTGAAGCTGCTTACGAATGGGGTGATAATGGTCAACATATTGAATCCAAAGGAGCCATAACAAAAAATGATGAAGGTTCTTTCGGTGCAAAATTTAATTTTGATAGTCCTGCTCTCAAACACAAATGGAATTTGGAAGTGGCACGAGAAGTATCCCAAGCAAAAGAATCTTTCTCATTTGCTGCCAAAAGTCCAGATACTAACCAAGTCCTTCAGTAAAAAAAAAATTTTTTTTTGCTTTACTTAATTTAGACTCAATTTTGTAAATGTAAGGGTTAATTTCTTTAATTTAATTATTATTGCATTACAGGGGTAAATTTCTAAGGGAAGGAAGCCGAAAAAGTGGAATGATTGGAGTTGCAGCAGACTTAAAAGTTGATTTTGATGCAATGGAAAATAAATTGGATTTTGATGGAAGTTTTGATGTCAAACTCAAACAAGCCTATGATGAAGCTGCCAATAAAGTTATTGGTGATACGAGTCTCAGTTTTAAATCAAGTTACGTCGTTGGAGCTGATAAACGAAGTGGTTCACTCTCTCTTAATGTAGAATCAACAGATATTTTGAAACAATTCAAAGGAAAACTTTGTCATAAGGATGATTGCTCTGACCTGAATGCAGAAACAAAAATTGAACAACTAAAACAAAATTTTGAATTTTCATTTTTACGAGGTAAACTCTCTGCCTCTGCTGCACTCGTAATGACAAAGTCAGGAGATGGAAAAACTTTTACTAAGATTTTCCGATCCGAGTTTGTTGATCCTGAAAATATAGAATCTCGTAAGATTGAGGTCACAGTGTATAAGAAACCAGGTTCAGCGGATAACTTGGAGTTGACCAAATCTGATGTAAGTGTAAAAATCTCATAACTACATTTTTCAGCATTAAAAATTATCTCGATATTTGTAACATTTTTGTAAATCATCTCTGTTTTACAGATTTCTACTCCACCGGCAGAAGTTTCCATCATAGGTATTGAGATAGCTGTACCAGAGCGAACATATGGAGCTGAGGTGGCTTGTGCTGATTGGACCTCCGTTGACGCCGAGTCTCATGAAGCAAAATTTTGGTTTGATAAAAAAAATCAACCCAATCAGAAATTAATTTTTGGATTTTCCAATTCTGTTGCAAGTGTGCAAGAACAAGGACAAGGGAGCGATTTTTCCATTTCCGTTCGTCATCATAAATTACAGCGAGTAAGTAATCGGTTATTCAAAACCTTCCCTTGATATGAACGATTTAGTAATGAATNGAGCGATTTTTCCATTTCCGTTCGTCATCATAAATTACAGCGAGTAAGTAATCGGTTATTCAAAACCTTCCCTTGGTATGAACGATGTAGTAATGAATTTTTTTTCTTGAAGGATTTGAAATTGAAGGAAACGTACCGTTATGGCATCACAAGTAAAGTTTTTGATTTTAAGACAGAAATAGATGTTTTCAAAAGAGCTGAAGATAAGCTTGTTATAAACACTGTATTGATTCATGACGTCGCTTCTGAAAGTTATACACTTGAGCACTCCGTTGTATCTGATGTAAGTTATCTATTCATTCATATGTATTGGTTAATTTTTACTTGAGAATAATAATTGATTCTAAATTGNGATTCATGACGTCGCTTCTGAAAGTTATACACTTGAGCACTCCGTTGTATCTGATGTAAGTTATCTATTCATTCAAATTGGTTAATTTTTACTTGAGAATAATAATTGATTCTAAATTGACATAGGGCCTTGGAATTTCTGGAGTTGTAAAGTGTAATGATGTGAAGATCGATCATCCATCCTATCAAGGAACATGCAAAGTTGTTCGAAAAGTTCCTAGTCTTCCAGAAAACAACTTCAAATTTGTGTTCAGTGCTGATGCGTCTGAAGACAAAGTTGAGGTATACTTTGTCCTATGACTTGTTGATTTTTGAAATTCATGATATTTTGATTTGATTTCTAGGTCTTTTCTGACAAAACTAGAATTTTTTACTCCCGGAATGTATTAAATTTCATCGAAGAGACAAGTCCAACTGATTCATTAACTTACAAAACACCTACTCTCGATTTAGAGATTCAATTCCCAGGAATGACTGATACTCGTTTCATTCACCTCAAAGGAACTCGCTTTCCATTCCGATTTACACTATCTACACATCCGTCATCATCTAAAGCTTCTACAACTTTTTGGATTGGTGCCACTAGTGTTATTGGTGGTGGGTTTGGAGTTACACGACATGACGAAACTGGTGCGAAACAAACTTTGGTAGACTTTGGAGCAGATGTGAAGCACAAGCACATTGAAATTATATTTGATTGGAAGAAGGATCAGATTAAGGAATATTTGGTAAACTAATCTTTAATTTGCATACTTTTTAGAAGTACTGTTGCATTTCAACATCTTGTTTTTTTTTGGCTACTCAGACATACGCTTCGAAACGAGGTCAAGAAGTGCAAGAGCAAGTTGGAACTGCTTCCCAAAAATTAGTTACAGATAGTGAAAATGTTGAGAAGGCTGCTCGTGCTGCAACTAGAGGAGCTCTACAAGACTTTGAACCTCTGAGACAATGGTATGAGTCACAGCTCACAGAAATCCTGAAGAAGTACAAACTTGGACCAGTAGAAATTAGTAAGACATTCAAATTTATTAGTTACTTCTTCAACTTTAAAGCAATTTTTTTTTCTATCATTCCAAATAATTTCATTGGTTTAGAATGTTTTTGTAAACATATTGATTCTGATTTCTTTACAGAATTCGTGAGTATCGGAGACAGCGATACTCCACGTAAGAGCGTCCTTGCATTGTTTGCGAAATCCCTTAGCGATGCAGTGACTGCAGGTGCAGACTCAATAAATAAATGTCTTGAAGAGCTTGCAAAAGAACCTACACTTCCTAAACCTGAGGCTGTCAAAGGTTAGAAAATTCAAAGGAATATGTTTTCTCAAAAATTTTTAATCAAGTGTATCAAAATTTGCCAATATTTTGTTTTCCCTTTCTAGAACAAGTTGCTAAAGTGACAAAAGTTGTTGAAGCGCTTTCGGGTGCCATTCGAGCCACTCTTGAAAATATCAAACCATTGAAAGAGAAATTTCCAATTTTGAAGAAAGCAGGAAGGAAAATTAGGGAAACTATTGTAGCAAATATTCAGGCTACTTATGATAGGAAGAAGGATGATTTGAATTCTATGTTACCATATCCCGAAGTGCGACACTTTCTTGATCATTTCAACGACTATATTGAAATAGCTCTTCTTGAACCTGAAAAAATAACAAAACCTAACAGAACTGAAATGCTTGAAGATTTTTCAAAGGCTGTGGAACAAATTTTTTCTAAAACTTATTCATTAAATTTTGCTCAAGGTCGTCTTAGTGCAGAGGTAAAAAATTCATAATTGTAAACTAATATTTTAGAAATTGATTTTGTAAGACTAATAGATTTGTGGTGGTAGATTCCATTGTTGTTGAAAGGTGAGGGTGAACAAATGAGCCAGTATGGAGATGATGCTAAGGAACAAACAAAATGCATTCTTAAAATGCTTAATGATCCTGGTTCTACTCTCCCACCAGTCAACGGTAAGATTAATGAGTCAACCTATTGGTCATTTTGATGGTCATTTGACCATCTTAGCACTAATATATCTACATTCTAATTGGTTCTGTACAAATCATTTTTTTATTAAATGAATACTATCCTTTTTCAGCAACTGCCTTCCTCATTGGTAACTCAGAGTATGTGACGTTTGATGGAACTAGTGGACGCTTTGAAAAGACATGTCAATACCTTTTGGCTTCAGATTTTGTTAATCAAAACTTTAGTGTTATTTTTGATCTTGGAACTGATACATCTGGACAAGGTGAAGGATCTGCTCTACTTATCACTGATCATAAAACAAGTATGGGATTATACCGATCAGAAGACGCCATATCGGTAATATTAATTATTATTTTCTGATATTTTTTTTATATTAACATCACTAAAATAAGTTGACTTTCTTGAAACAGATTATAGTGAATGGAAAAGTTGTTAGTCTGGACTCGACAAACCCAATTGCACAATCAGGAGCATTTATTGGATATAGTGCTGATGGATTTAAGATTATTGAAGGTGACATGGGAGTAACAATTGGTTGTGAAGTTTCTTTCGATTTGTGTTTTGTACAAGTGAGCGGGTTCTACCATGGAAAACTTTCAGGAGTACTTGGTAAATTTAACAATGAACCAAATGACGACCGGATTACAACAACAGGAACGGTAAGTCATTCAATTCTGAAATGTTACTACTGTGACGATGTGGTTACGCTGTCCTGTCTCAAGACAGGACTATGATAGACAAAGATAGAGCTACACCACCGACTTCTCAATCAATCCAAACCAATACTCACCAAATAATCCCAATAATCCAATGACAGACTTAAGGACGACAGATGAATCCTAGACATGACCGATGCCACCACCCTTGAAAAACAAGACACAGGACTATAAATGGACTGACTGACTTACAAACAACAGACCAGAATGTGACTCACTAATTGGAATAACTGTCCGCATGCAGTTCCTAACCCTTTGCAAAACTGCATGGGGGCGTTTTTTCAACAAAAATTACATAAATCATGAGTCTTGTGAACTTATCACAGGTTCATACAAAATGAATAAAAATTAATTTGGCTGCGAGTACTAAGCTCGCAGCAAAACTAACAAAAAAATTATAGTAACTCTAATTTTTTTGTAATTATTATGTTATTATTATTATTATGGCGCTGCTTTTGAACTCTCACTACTATTGAATTCTTTATACTTCGTTAGGTCACAACTAATGAAGGAGTTTTCCAGAAGAGTTGGAAATTGAATAAAAGTTGTGCAGGAAAGTCAATCAGGAAACCGGAAGGAACCAGCATTTCTGACTTAGCAAATACACTTGGTCGTGAGGATTTGGATATTGATACGTTCTTTTCTAGGTTGAGCGACTCCCCACATAGGTAAAGAAGAAAGTCTTAATGAATTTTTTTTTCTTGGATTTTAAGAAAACTATCCCGTAACATATTACGTAAACTTATTTCAGACTACTCCCTCGTCACTCCATCGTCATGAGCAGTGCAACTTACTCATCAGTGCTGTCGCTGTTTCCCTTAGTAGCTCTCTCTATTCTTACATTTCTATTCAATCGACTCCGTCAGTGAAGAAGAAGCATATAAGTAATTTCGTTCGAACTCTAATTGTAATTGGGTAGTTCCAAATTAATATTTAATTTTGTAACTGGTGGGTGACTGATATAGGAATCTGTGAATTTAAGTGACAAAATGTTCTTCTAGTAGAATAAAATACGGAAAAGGATTACAAATTAATAATTTAACTTTTTAATTGGTTATTTTACAATTTTATCTCTAACCAATAAAATTTCACAATTCAAATATTTTACTACAGCCAATCAGAGACTTCAAAACCAATTCAAATTTTAAAAATAGCCAATCAGTTAAAGGCTGAATGGCGGCATTTTGAATCTTTTAAATGACTAACTTTCAAATTTCGCGCGAATTCCAATATTTCAAAACAGTTTTGTAAACGAAAGAGGACAGCTGATCAACGAGGACACCAAAAATTATCGTCCCTAATTTTTTAGTTTTAATTTGAGTTTTATTAATTATAATAAGTTTTATTCAAGATCACAATGAAAGTCAACTGGTTGAGCCAACAAGTTTATACCTCGGAGTAATTAAATTAGCAAACCTAGAACCGACGACGAGACCGAAACAAACCAACTAAATAAAGGTAAGAATAGTCATAATTATTGAAACTTAATTTGTCGTACACTCCTCCGGGTATTCAACTGTTACACCAGAAAGTTGACACATTGCTTGATAAGCAAAAGCACTGGTACAAACTGCTCGATTCCCATCAAAACCATTTTCTTTGGATAAAGATTCGCAAGTTGATTGGTAATTGGTTGTACTAACGGTTTCAGAACAGACTCTAAAATACACAAATTTCACAATGTGTATACTTCATTTATAGTCACTCAATCAATTATTGTAACAACTAATAAGATTGTGAGCATTACCCAAGATTGGGATGTGTTCCGCTGAAAGTATTTGCACATTTCTCTTGAACAACTGAATCCACCGACTTAGTATGTAATAACAAAGGATTCTCCTGACATTGTCCTACTTTCCATCCTGCTGCCATTGTTTCAACTGAGTCCATAATCTTATGTTGAGTAAATAAACATTTGATTATAAATAATTTTGACGTAAGTCAAAATAACAAATGTTTTCCATATTTCCACTCACCTTTCCACTGGGTGAATTCATGTCATCAAAGTTCTCGTTATTGTACGTTCCGAGCAGTCCATTTGTCTTTCCTTGATAGGAACCAGAAATTTTTATAACACATACATCTTGAAGACTGGAACAAGCCACTGATAATCCTCGTCCTCTTGCAGTTATCCAGTTGTTAAGCTTTTCAACTTTCAAGACTCCAGCAGACGCTGGGGTATTCGCAGCTTTTCCATTTACTAACACCTGCAAATAGAAATGGAGCTTGGTTTAAGTCTGTTTGTTACAATGTTTCTTCTAGCCATAAATCGTACAGTAGAATCGGGTAGAATAGTGACAGTATCTTCCAGGTTTGTTAGAATAATCGACTTCTTGACAGCTGAAGAACTCTGACTGTTCTTATCATAAGACGCAACTACTGTGAAATTACTTTCATCTGTGAAGTCAGCAGCCAGGATGTAATCACATCTTCCCTCAAAGTGGTAGAACTTGTTATCAAACGTTTTATAATATTGTGAACCAATGAGAAGTCCAGTAGCTGGAAATTAGAACCAAATTTAATAATGATGTAAAAATGAATCTAAATACCCTCCTTATACCTTACCTCTAAATGGAGGGATTGTATCCTTGTCAGTATTTGATGCCTGGAGTTGATTGTAAATCTCTCGAATTCCTAAACTGTAAGACGGAACTTCAAATTTTTGTGATTGAAGTGCAGTAACAATGGCTTGGTCCATTTCGGTCAATGATTTCACTGGAAATGGTAGAGGGATCTGAAAGATAAGTTAAATTCAACCAGTTAACCCTGACTCTCTATGAAGTAAAGAATTTTGAAATTTTTTGTTTGTGAACAATTTTATCAACCTGGGTGCTGATGACACCAAGTTTGAAATCCACGTTGAAAATTTTCGATTGCATCTTTTTGATAAGTTTAACAAATTTGTCATAAATATCTTGCTGAGTAGCTGTATCGTCAATAGATTCTTGTCTTGTTTTCTTCTCCGCATACTCCATAACACTTTGAAGAAACTCTTGAGTTTCTTGATCCGGTAGAGCTTTCATTATGGACTCTCGGAATGATTCAAAGTCTCTCTTATAGTTGTTAATCAACTGTCTTATCATTCTCTCATACTTCATTGTGTAATACTTGACATAGTCTCTGATCACATCGGATTCAATCATATTTCCAGCAGTAGTAGATTTCCAAGTTTTCCAAAGTTTTGTTACTTTTTCCACAGCTCCTATGAGAGACTCTTTGAGGTACTTTCCAATCCCTGTAAAAATCCAACATCACGATTTTAATCCAACCAATTATAATAAACTTTGTGTATAATTTCAAAAATATACCTTTCGAAGTATCAGATAGCTGTTCCAATTGATTTGCAATAAAAGGGTTCTTTGAAGAAATACTATCAAATGCATTCGTAATTCCTTTTGTAATGACTTTAGAACCTTTCACCATTGAATCCATAGCAATGTTGACTCCTTCCTGTAATGTTTCAAGGATTTTGGGAAATCCGTCAATACCGCGTCTGATGAGATTAGGCAATTCATTGAACACTTTTATAACTGAATTGGCAGCGGTGGAGATAATGGACTTGATTTCATTGACTTGACGATTAAAATCAGCAATATCTGTACCAATTAGGTTGAGGAAGAAGTCAATATAGTGACGGATGTAGTGATTAATGACTTCAGCATTAGCTAACTCGTTGTCTAATTCATTTAGTTCTTGAGAGTAGTACTTTAGAGCAGGTTTGAAGTTTGGAATTACTTCATTTACAACCGACACCACACGGTTGCCTTCATTTTTCAAAAACTGTCTAGAATTGTATTCCAATCGGTTGTATTGTATTTTAGTACTATAAAATTGGTTTTTAACTTCTTCCTGTGAGAAGAATTGAATTGATTAATATAAGATAAGAAATGAGTCTTAAAATGAAAAATTAAATTTATCTTTACCATCAAATTCTTGGCATTGGTCTTATTCCAAGTAGTTTTTACAGAAAGGAGCCTAGGATTAGCCAGAGCCACTTTAAAATCTGCCAGAATCAATTGGTTTGATCCTTCATATGAGTAAACTCCAGCAGAAAATTCCTTATTGTTTTTGAATCCAACCCAAGCTTCATAGAATTCGGCAGGATTTGTTGATCTATACATTTTGATGTGAGCACTTGGAGGGAATGATGTTCTGACAGTATTTCTAAAAATTCTTGAATGAGTCATTCCGGGTATCATTATTTCACGGCGAACGTCATAACCATCGGAGAGATGTGATCCAGGGAGAGTGTTGAATCTGTATCGGCTTGAGTACATAATAATTTTTGTTCCGTCGGGTCCAACCAACTAAAAAATTTCAAATTTTGTTTGAAATTAAAAATTACAGGGTTACATATAGAAAATTTAAATTCTAACCTCAAGTGTTCGATGATTGAAACCATATTCCAGAACTACAGAGAAAGCCGTCTTTTGCATTTGATTATCAAAATATTTAAAATCAGATTTTGTAAGTAATTCATCCACCCCGAGTGTTACGATACTCTTAGCTCCCATCACAATCAATCCCTACGAAAATTTTGGCAATTATTATAAGAAATTATTTAAAATTTTAATTTATGTAATACTTACTTTGAGTCCAGTATCAATGTCATAAGTGACTGCTGAATCTTGTCCAGGACTTTTTTGGACTTTCAAATAGATAGCGAGTGGTCGAGATCCTTTGACAAAGTCTAATTCTGTGTTGGTGTCAATGATGTATCCATTTTCATTCGTTTGTATCCTAGATACCATTTTCATTTCGTGAAAAGATAATGCTTTCTGTAGAGATTAGAAGAAACAGTTGAAATTTAGTTTGAATTTTTAATTTTAATTTTGATATAATTAGGGCTTGCCTGTACGATAGTTGGATATTTCAGAGCTATAGTATACAGATCCTTTCTGTCATAGACAACGGATAGGGTCAATTTTTCATCAATTTTGGACTTGTCTAGCCAAACTTCATAGAGATATTTATCATCTTGTTTAGTACTTTTTGTAAACAATGCACCCATTTTTCTCTGTGGAAGGTACAAATCAACGCCTGTATTCGGCTGTTCAATGTCTAAATTTTGAAATATTTTGTATCCAAGTGTCAGTGGTTCGTCATCCTCATCATTTTCCCGGTTGTTTGTGAGAAGTTTGACAGAATGTGTAGAAAACACGAATGCTTGTCTTGCAGTATTGTATGTAGAGAGTGTTTTGATCTCAATTTGATCTGTAAGTGTCTTCTTTTCGGATACTGATTTTATCAGAGCTGATACTTCAAATCCAGAATTGGACACTGAGTTGACCAATTTATGAGCAAGTTCTAAAGTTTTACAATAACGATCTTCATCAGTACAGAAAGACGTCGAGAATTGGTTTCCTAATGAAGTTCGTTTTCCAAAAACAAGTAGTTTTATTGGATACTTCTCACTGTTGACCTTAATCATGGCATTGAACCCACGACCTATTTCTTTGTGATAATTCTTATCATAGGTTTTATCCTCAATTTCGAAAGTTCCACCCCAATCGACAGCGTTTACACGAATAGCCACTGAACCATCAATTTTTGATATGAAAGTGGATAATTTCGTTACATATTCGATACTAAAAATTAAGAAAAGCATTTATAATTATGTTTTTGTTCAATAATGTATTTGAATTGTTCCATTTTTACATTGTTACATTCTTTACTTACGTTAAAGCGCCTTGCTCATTCTGTGCGCTTTGGACAACAAATGTGATAGCATTTCCACCATTAACATTTGCAGTTTGAACAACTTTGACATTCCAATGGTCCACCTTGAGGGCAGGGCTATGTAGGGTCAAGTCACCTTCAATACTGCTGCCTGTTCGTATTAAATTTCCTTTTGTTGAGATAAATTTGTCACCAGCAAGTAAGAGAAAATCCACGGAATAGTTTTTCTAAAATTAATGAAAAATATAATCTTAAGTTATTTTCAATTCTCTATAAGAAATAAATCTAAGGTACTTGTCCAATATCTTACAGTTTGGAGTCCTTTAAGGGCAAGTGAGACTTTACGGACACCTGAGGGATCCGACATGGACAATTCTACTGATTTGTTGTCAACGTTTAAGTCAATTTTGCTGGCTAAAGTGATTCTATTACTGCTTGTAAAGAGTTGAACTTGTGTGGCGTAGTTCTTTCCAGTAGATTTACCAGCTATATTTCTAACGGTCAAATTGATACTCTCGTAACCAATAATTGGTGTGGTCAATCCCAAAATTAATCGAAGATTGGGTAAGTTTCGTTCAATATCTAATTTCACTTTGATTTCTTTACCTCCCCGTAAAACATTAGATTTGATAGCAATTTTCTTTGGAGCAACTACTCCATTGACATTAAATGTAATTACAGGTACTCCTCGAAGAACAATATCACACTTAGCATCAATGTTTGTTTTGAGGTGACTAATTGCATGATCCCAGTTAATGAGATTAGCATTGTTCATTAGAATGTATCCAGATTGTGAGATCTATAAGAAATCCATGTTAATTATTAGTTGAGTCTGTTCTGTGTAGAATGAGGAAATGTGTTTAGTAGTAACTAACTTCAAAATTTTCCCATGAGTCAAAAAAGTATCCCAACTTCAATTTGTTTTCAAAATTACTCAAAGCCTCGGTTGGTGTGTCAATTTTGTAAGTTATATCCAGGATTTTCTTGGGTAACAATCGATCATATTTAACATCAAATTCAAAATTCCCAAGTTTTTCTCCAAGACTTGCAGATCCAGCTGTTCGGATATGACCTCCTTGTATTGCCGAGTTGAACTCTAGATTTAGAGGTTTGGTAATTGAAGTCCCACCTAAATTTAGCTAAATAAAAAATTTCATGAGAATCAAAGGAATGAAATAACGTTTTTTAAATTTGATGGCGTTGAAACCCTACCAGTGCTGTCAATGTTCTCTTGTTTGTGAGAAGTGAATGAAGTTCAGTTTTGAGGTTGAGTGTTTGACTTCCACGATAACTCATATCGGAAGTAAATTCGAACACATAATTTGTAAAATTTATGTTTGATGCTCGATTGTTGAGAAGGAATTGAAATGGTTGTTGATTGGGTAGACTAATCGTCACATCTAGCATAGAAGCTTTTGTCTTTGCTTTATTTTCATTCGCAAGTGCCGTTTTAATACTGTAACTTCCACCATTACTTGCTTTGTAATTGAAATTAGCTGAATTTTCACTGTTGAGAAAATCTCCATTTAGTTTTCCATCGAAGTTCAAGCTTCTTTCTACTCCAATGATTCCAAGAGTATTTCTAAAAATTAAAATTTAGTTAATCAAATATTCTATTAGTCTCTATGACAAATGTTTTTTTTTTAATATAAAATTTCTATACTCGGAGTTGTAAGTAAATCCATTTCCAAGTCGACCATAAGTTGTAGCACTTTTGAATGAAGCGGATTGGGTAGCGTCTCTTGTCGCATCCCATTGCGTCGTAACGTCCAAAGAGTATGTTTTTCCTTGTGCCTTTGAACTTGTACTGGCAATAATTTTTCTCCCAGTTGGAATCCATGTGAATTCCATATTACAGTTATTCAAACCCCGTTCATGTGTCTCCTCTATATTTCCACTTAGGTAATTGAGAATAAAGATTTTTGATGTTAGCTTTGAAGGTTTAGATGTAGCGGCTACTTCATATTCAGTAATGAGGTTCACAATATCTCCACTAGTCTTGTTAAATCGTAATTGTGCTGTGTAGGACTCATTACGACTAACCACATAGGACCTTAATCTATTATTACACAAATAAGTTGAATGAAGTATTCTTTCGATTTGCAAAAATCATAAAGTAAATATCAGAAATGTAAAAATCACTTACTGAAACGGTTCAGAGTAAGCAGAAATTGTAATACGAGTATTCAGTTCACCTTGTGACTCGTCAGGATCATGCTTTAGAGTTAAGTCCATGTCACTTTCAAACTTGAATGGAGTCTGACCTTCTGGTAATAGTGCAAATGATGTGAGATGATTCCATTTGGTAGCATCAATTTGTCTCGAAGTCTCATTGAACATGACCGTTTGACCTGCTAACTTTACCTATAAGGCATTTTAATCCTATTAGTAAGTAATTATGAGTTGAATGGACTCTTGAAAGAGCTTACAAGTGCTACAATGTCACGAGTTGTGAATTCTGTCCCAGTTGAGCCATATTTCACACTAGCAGAGACATTAGAACCCACACGTAATTGAATATCACCACTTTGATTAGGTCCATTTTTGGCATCAGCTTTGAAGTATAGATCAATATTTTTCTTCGGATAGGTAACTATAGTTTTTTTTAAATTTAATTAAAATACTGCAACTGCTGGTTAAATTTAAACTAATAATTTTTGGTTTATGGGACAAAATGGGACTTACCTTCAACTAAATTTTTAATATCGAAAACATCCGTTGACTCAATCATATATTTGGATGTTTGAGAAATTGTTAACATCGACTCATCGTCAATTCCTCGGTGAACCAATAATGAATTCTCGAATCCATTAGTTGATGTTGTGGAATTGTAAGAAATGTCAAAGTTGAGGAAAGAGCGACTTACGGATGTCGCTTTTAGTTCGAATTGTTTTGTATATGGAACTACATTGGCCAATTGTCCATTGATTGATATGTCATGGATAATATCTTTTCCATAAGTCGCATCGATATTAAACCCTCTTTTGTTTTCTTCAACTGAAGCAGTTCCATTTAGGCTAAAGGTTCCTAGGATGCTGGAATCAATTTTCATCGAATCTAAAGAATACTCAACATTTTGTCCACTTTGTCGAGCTATTTTGACAATTCCAAAAATTTTTCCTGTTGGTGGTCCCATGACATCTTGACCGAATCGTAGATCGACGTTAATTTCTTTATCATAATCTTGGATTACTTTCCCTTCAATCAAATTAATTGATATGGCGGGTGACTTGATTGAGAAAAGTGGCTCATAAGTTGTCACACCAGTGGGATTTGATTCGGTCATGCTAATTTTTGCTGATGTGGAGTATTCATGTGAACCACTCTTGATTTTGAGGTCTATTCCTTGCAAAAGGTGTTCATTCCATCTTTGATCTAATTTTTAAAACGAACGGATGAAATTGAACACTTTGATTTCAATAATTATTTATGAATTGAATTAGTGTCGGATATTCTTACATTCAAGTTTAAAGTTTTTTGTTGGAGTCTTAATATCAAGGTCGACTCTTGGGGAAGGACCAATTGAATAGCTACCTTTGGCTGTGATATCCCTATTGATTGTTGATCCTGGAGTACTGAAGGCAATGGAGATTTGTTTTTCAGACGAACCTATTTGTAAATTGTAAGAAATCATTTTTAATACAAATTTTATAAGTTATTTTATTAGGATTTGATTTGAACTTACTTGAGGAACTAGTGTCGACCTTAAGTGAATATCCTATCATTGATGGTTCAATTTTTGCAATAGAAAATCCAAGGATAGCATCTCCTGCAAAAGGAAATGCAGGAGCCAATGGTGCAGAATATTGAGGGATTTGTATTTGTGCACATAATTTAAGTCCAAGAGCTGTAGAGTTGGCACAAATTGGTTCAGTTCCTGAATTAGCTTTAAATTTAGATATAAGTGGTGTTTCTCTCAAGACCATATTTTCAGACTCAATCCAAAGAAGTTCACTTCGGATATTAACTACCTGAACATAATCTTCAGGAAGGTCAACATTTAGTTGAAAACTTCCAGCTTGTCGTGTAATAGCAAAGTCTATACCAGAAGCTGTATGTACTTTCCCTTCGAGTTGAAGACCTGATTCAATTGGTCCTGATCCAACACTCATTTTTGCAATAATTGTTGTTGCAGCACTGGGTAAAATTCTCGTACGTATATTTGTTGGCATATTTCCACGCATGAGTCTTGGAAGATCTAATTTCCCTTGAAGTTGTAATGAAAGAATTGTTGTTCCTTTGACTTCAATATTCAATGGTAAACCAGATACAGTAGGAATGACATATTCTTCATTGAGAAGTGTAAGAGGTTCTGTTAATTGAACATTATGATCTTTTGCTCCTTCAATAAATTTGTCCAAAATTGAAAAGAAAGTTTCTGTTGAGAATGTTTTTTGGAATTGATCTTGAGTGACAGAAGTAGAGAGAAAAGTGGTACCCATGTTACGAATATAAAAATCTACGAGACCGCTTGATCCAAATCGTTGTTTTATATTCGTAGTCTGTTCACGAATAGCTTCAATACCATTAATATCAACAGGTGTAGCAGCAACATTTCTCTTAAATCTGGATTGAAATTCGGATTTAAAGTTGTTTAATTTTTCTCGTGCATTGTCTACAAACTCTTGTCTAGAATTTTTCGTAAATTTTCCTGAAGGTCCTAAGATTCTTTCTACTAATTGCTCAAAACCGTCCAAATACATCCCCATCTATAAAAAAATTCTTAAAAGTTAGGAGTACGACCATTTTAAAATTAATAAATGTCTTTGTAAAGAATTGACTAAATATTACCTCCAAGAAATTGTAAGATCTTCCAAAAAATTGTCCTTCCAAATTGGTCGTGAGGATACGAGGAATGTAGGAGTCTTGAGAAAATATGAGATTATTTTCATATGAGAAGCCCAAGTTATTGACACTACTGAAGGTGGAAAAATCAAAATTTGTTGAAAACTTGCGCGGATCGGTTGGAAATTCTATCCGAGGACGGAGTTGTTTGAAAACAGCTCGAATATCGCGCTTCATTGGACTTTGACTTGCGAGAACGTTAGCAATGTGTGAAGACATGAAAGATCCAACTATTGAAAAAAAGGAATTATTGATAAAAATTTTTTGAATTATTAGTTTCACTAAAAAATTTTATTTACTAACCTTGGTTGGATTTCTCATTGTCAAGGGCTCTTTGAATTTCATCGACATCATCATGTTGAACACATCGTACTGCTGCAATGTAGGCTTGAATCCTTACTTCGGAAGTTTGTGTAGAGTCCTTGAAAATATCAAAAGCTTGACGTTTGAGTGTTTCTTGACAAGAATTTCGTCTGAATGCCTCCAAAGCCGTTATCTTCATTCTATCATTAGATTTCAAACACTTGGAAATCGCATCTACTGCTGAGTTTGGAAGACTGTCTAAATTTCCTAAGCTTTGGAGTGCAGCAAACCCTAATTTAATTGTTTTCTCATCAACTTCAACTTCACAACTTTTACTTGCAATTTGAGCAATGTTTGAAGCCAACTGTATATATATTCTGTTCCGACCACACTGTGGATTTGTAGCTTGGCAGTAGCGATGAGCGAGTCCAGAAGCTGCTAAAATAACTTCATAGTTGTCAGATTTTGTAACCAAGTTATCAAAAGCTGCAAGTGCAGAAATTTCAGGTCTTGAGGCAAATGGTGTGTAACTATAAAATGTACTTTGGGTCTTTTTATCAATCTTTCCTTCAGAAATGAGTAGAGCTAACATAGAAATTGATTCTGTTGTGGCAGCTTTAGCTACAGTATCCATAAGAATTGTTTGAGCAGTGGTTGAATTGTTAGGACATCTTAGATCATCAACTAAACGAAGTAATCCAGGAATATTTGATGGGATAACGACATCTTTTATGACAGCGCAAATATTAGCTCGAAGATTAGTAGTACTTTGTTGAGCTAAACGAGCAGTTTCTGCAGTATCATCTTGTTTGGAATGGTCATAGAGTAAGGTTGATGGTATATTGGCTATAGATGTATCAATTCTTGAAATCCCATTGGTTGTACTTAGTAAGGACATCTTCATCATTACATTTGTTTGAACACTACCTTGTTCATATGATACAGGAACTAAGTTATGAACCTCAGTACATAGAGTTGATTGGATCAAACCAGAAGTTATATCTTGTTCACAAGTATGAGTGGAGGTGATGAGTGGTATTGAATTTTGTTCCTATGAATTATTAAGTCATTTAGTATCATATAAATTGAACAATGGTTTATGTTTAATTTACCGAAGAGACATGATAAGGTACTCCTTGTAAAATTTTAAATCCACCATCACGGTGTGTACAACTATTAAGTTTTCGTGTCTTGATGTACTTGGGTCCATTTGAAGTATAGGTTGTTGGACATCGTCCAGAGACATCAATTTCCATAACTGTAGACTCACCAAAACTATTGAGAGCTCTATTTTGAAACATAGATACAATACTTCTCTTGATATTAGCAGACCATGACGGGTCACCATCATTGACACAAACACCTTCAATTGCACCATCTTGGTAAGAAAACCGGATTGAAGAACCAATCAGAGAGCTCAGACCCTCAGTAATCTAATAAGAAGGAAGACAAAGTAATAGAAATTAAGAATTCTGAATTTTTGATACTGAATATTATAAACAAAATATATTCTTTTGAAGTTGTCTTTTTACCGTTCGTGTGGTTCCTAGAATTTGAGCTTCTTGGACAGTTAAAATAAATTCACACGGTGATTTTGCTGCAAGAATTGCTTGACCCGTTATGTTAATTTTACTCGTTTCGTCACTTGTCCTGAGTAATTGAGTAGTTACTTCAGTCTGGAATTTATACGTGTAGGTTTTCCCTTCTTCATACTTGAGTGTTGATGAGTCTAAACCTGTAATTTTGAAGGGAATAATTTGAATTAAGTCTCAGTAGACTACGTTCCAAAATGGAGGCAATTAGCTTTCCAAAACTGAAAATAAAAAAAAATTTTTTTTTTTTTTTTTTTTTTTCGTTTTTGTTTTACAAAATTGTAGCTGAGTTTAACAGTTCCTATGAGAAATAAGTAAATGATTTATTTGTTCATTTTGCTGTAAGAGCAAAAATCTTCTGACAGAAGGAGAGATAAGCTGAAACTAGAGTTGCCTTTCTCCCATCGTGCTTCGAGGAAAGTGCGGTGTGGTTAAAAACATTTAGTACCCATTTGAATGCAGTTGCCTTGGGAAAAACTGATTGTGTCATTGAAATTTTTTAACCACACCGCACTTTCCTCGAAGCACGGTCGGGGAAAGGCAACTATAGATCCACCTCTCGTGTTATTATTTTATGAAGTCGGAAGGTGAAGGTCAGTGACAGATTTAGATGACGGCGTTGACCCGTTCATACTTTCAAAAGGTTATCTAAAAAGAATCAAAAAAAAATTTTTTTTTCTCCCTACGTTTTTTCTGGTCAGGTTTATAAGTTGTTTCACTGCATTTCATCATTACGTGACCCATTATTGTAGCCTTGTCACCTGTCAATGTGTCAGCGTAACTGATAGTTAACAAGGACTATTGAACAATTTCCTGTCGCATCTGGACATAGTTTTTATATTTTCTTTTTGTAATAAATTACTCAAGTGCTCTTCGTTTTCATTATCTTAAAAAACGAGTTTTGACCAACACATTTTTTTTATCAAAGACAAATAAAAGACTTACTTATACACTTAAACGAAAAGTTCCAATTTCTAAGAAGTTTACTACTAACATTAAGATTTTTTTTTAACCTCACCTTTATTTACTTACCAATTCCAATGATCTTTAAAAGTTTATTTAATTTTGATAAAAATGTTGTTGATGTTTGGATCTTATTTCTGAACCAAAACTAATAAGACTGAAATTGGTCAAGAAAATTCTAAAAGACAAGTTATACAAACTCATATTATAGTTTAGTATAACTGGATATTTGACTTTAAAAGTTGATGACGATATTTATTTTTTTTTTAGTCAAAAACGAAATCTTAAAAATTGAAATTAAATTAAAAGTGACTTACTTGGACGACATGTTGGAGAACATGATGAGGTTGAGCTGANTTTTTTTTTTTTTTTTTTTTTTTTTTTTTTTTTTTTTTTTTTTTTATTTATATATAAAAACAATTATTGGCAATTTTCAGTTAGTCTAAGTTTTTTTTTTTTATGTTTTAGTAAAAATTTGGTTGTTAATTTAAATATGTTTAACCTGCGTATCCAACATGAGGAGCTAGAAGTGTAGCGGAAGTGAATATAAAGATAAGTGAAATGTGATGAAGTCTCCGTTGTTGTTGGCGACCCATACTAATCGAAAAATCCGAAATCCGGATACTCTGATTGGTTGATAGAAAATGAGGATAATGAATTGGATCTTGGACTTAAATCTCCTCTTACCAAAAGTCTAACTTGGATAAAAACTCGTTTGAGTCCCAAGACGTCTCTTTTTATATTATTGAAAACTAGTTTTTTAAGAGCTGTTAATCTTCATTTTTTTTTCTTCTTCTTGTTATTTATCAAAAGAAATGTGATTAATCAGTACAAGCTGTAACTTTTTTTTTTTTGGGTGTTGGATCTCTTCTGGGGTCAATTTTCTGGACTCTTCTGTCAATTATGATTCAGTTTCATGTGCAGTTCAAATCACTGCTGTTGAGGATGCAGTTACAATGGAGGTTAAAAAAAATTTTATACCTCTTTCGAGTACTTCCTGAAAGGTTTACAAAATATTTTATTACAACTTCAAATCTCATCATTTTTAATTTTTTTTTTGGTAGGGGTTGGATTATTATATTTAAAATCACGCAATTTTTCCAGTTTATTGTATATTACACAAAGTAAGCGGAAATTTGATGAATAGAACTTTGAAAACAAATTTGAATTGAATTTGATGTTAATTGGAGGAAGGATATTTTTAGTTTGTGGGGATTATTCTATATAGAAATGTAAATAATAGAGTTGCTGGTGAAATTATTTATTTTTTTTTCAAAGCAACGCTGGTTCTTACCTTTGATTTTAAGTTTATAATTTTCGTAATCCAGAAAATTCTACTGGGCTTTATAGATTTTTACGGAAAACAAAAACTTGAAATTTTTTTTTGTGTATTTGGAATGAAAATTCCAAATTTTATGGATGAATGATTGAAATGAGTAAATTAATAGTTAATAGTAATTTAGATGAAAGGTAGACAGAAATAACTAAATTTCTCTTCTACATGAAATTGACCTGACTCATTAGAGATCTAGAAGATAACTGACAGTTAATACATGAACATTAGGAGACAAAAGTTAGTTGATTGTTTAATAATTTTGATTGCTAAATGAGCTCAGAATCATTACTAATCAACATGAATATGACATGAGGTATTACAAAAATCCAGCACGAATATTTACTTTTTTTTTTTTTTTAATAAAATTTCAATTTCACCAACAATGGTTATTGTTACGTTTAATGTTAAAGCCACTTATTTTTCATGCTTATTCACATAACTAAGTTTTGAAAAAACTTTGCAGGTCCAAATTTCAATAGTTTGTGACTATTTTCATAAAATATTAATTTTGTAATTGAGTTTGTCCAGCTCAGGCTCAGGGTTCGCCCTTTAGCGCTAATTTTCAACTTTCTTAGCGAAAATAGCGCGAAATAGTGCTAAATAGTGCTCATTACAAAGTTTTTTGAAATTTTTATATCCCACAATTGCCAATAAAGTTAATTACCTGAATTGGCTTTAATATATTTAAAATTTTTAAATTTTTAAAGTTTTCAATTTCTTTACTATACAGAGGTGACCAATAAGAACTGACAGGGGATACCCCACACTCCTACCCCCCACCCTCTATACCTTCTTCTCCAACTTCCATGAATGGGCAATGGATTAGTTACTTACATCTTAAGCAAAAAAACAAGTCTCTCGAGTCTTGTTTAACTTTTTTTTTAAATCATATTCCGCGCCAAATGTTTCAAAAAATTTTTAATTTAGCAGAGTGCTATTTAGCAGCAACGGTCCATAGCGGTAAATAGCAGTAAATAGCGCTATGCTAAATTTGCTATATACTGCTAAGGGCCTACACTGGTCCAGCTGCAATTCACAATAATTCATGATTTATATTATTATATTGTTAGTAATGAAATTATATATAAATTAAATTGTTTAAAAACCTACTGATTTCCAAAGTGCAATAATTAATTCTTAGATTTATTAATTTCACTTGTGAAGAATTTTAAGATTTTGAATTATATACGCACTGTCCTCAGGTGAATTTATATATCTTCATCCCTCTTCTTTTCTTTCACAGGAATTGATCAATTAAATGTTTAAATTTTAAATTCTTCATCCATCACATAATTTCTTAGAAGTAGTCGCAGTGAGCATTTTTTTTTTGACTATAGCAAGGACAAGTTTGGGTTGAAGTTCACTTTAGAAATTATATTATTAANATTTTTTTTTTGGTAGGGGTTGGATTATTATATTTAAAATCACGCAATTTTTCCAGTTTATTGTATATTACACAAAGTAAGCGGAAATTTGATGAATAGAACTTTGAAAACAAATTTGAATTGAATTTGATGTTAATTGGAGGAAGGATATTTTTAGTTTGTGGGGATTATTCTATATAGAAATGTAAATAATAGAGTTGCTGGTGAAATTATTTATTTTTTTTTCAAAGCAACGCTGGTTCTTACCTTTGATTTTAAGTTTATAATTTTCGTAATCCAGAAAATTCTACTGGGCTTTATAGATTTTTACGGAAAACAAAAACTTGAAATTTTTTTTTGTGTATTTGGAATGAAAATTCCAAATTTTATGGATGAATGATTGAAATGAGTAAATTAATAGTTAATAGTAATTTAGATGAAAGGTAGACAGAAATAACTAAATTTCTCTTCTACATGAAATTGACCTGACTCATTAGAGATCTAGAAGATAACTGACAGTTAATACATGAACATTAGGAGACAAAAGTTAGTTGATTGTTTAATAATTTTGATTGCTAAATGAGCTCAGAATCATTACTAATCAACATGAATATGACATGAGGTATTACAAAAATCCAGCACGAATATTTACTTTTTTTTTTTTTTTAATAAAATTTCAATTTCACCAACAATGGTTATTGTTACGTTTAATGTTAAAGCCACTTATTTTTCATGCTTATTCACATAACTAAGTTTTGAAAAAACTTTGCAGGTCCAAATTTCAATAGTTTGTGACTATTTTCATAAAATATTAATTTTGTAATTGAGTTTGTCCAGCTCAGGCTCAGGGTTCGCCCTTTAGCGCTAATTTTCAACTTTCTTAGCGAAAATAGCGCGAAATAGTGCTAAATAGTGCTCATTACAAAGTTTTTTGAAATTTTTATATCCCACAATTGCCAATAAAGTTAATTACCTGAATTGGCTTTAATATATTTAAAATTTTTAAATTTTTAAAGTTTTCAATTTCTTTACTATACAGAGGTGACCAATAAGAACTGACAGGGGATACCCCACACTCCTACCCCCCACCCTCTATACCTTCTTCTCCAACTTCCATGAATGGGCAATGGATTAGTTACTTACATCTTAAGCAAAAAAACAAGTCCCTCGACTCTTGTTTAACTTTTTTTAAAATCATATTCCGCGCCAAATGTTTCAAAAATTTTTAATTTAGCAGAGTGCTATTTAGCAGCAACGGTCCATAGCGGTAAATAGCAGTAAATAGCGCTATGCTAAATTTGCTATATACTGCTAAGGGCCTACACTGGTCCAGCTGCAATTCACAATAATTCATGATTTATATTATTATATTGTTAGTAATGAAATTATATATAAATTAAATTGTTTAAAAACCTACTGATTTCCAAAGTGCAATAATTAATTCTTAGATTTATTAATTTCACTTGTGAAGAATTTTAAGATTTTGAATTATATACGCACTGTCCTCAGGTGAATTTATATCTTCATCCCACTTCTTTTCTTTCACAGGAATTGATCAATTAAATGTTTAAATTTTAAATTCTTCATCCATCACATAATTTCTTAGAAGTAGTCGAAGTGAGCATTTTTTTTTTGACTATAGCAAGGACAAGTTTGGGTTGAAGTTCACTTTAGAAATTATATTATTAATTTAATTCAAGTCGTCGTGATTCGTCTATCTTATATATTTATATAACTCTACTTTGACGAGGTAATTCAATTTCATATTTCTAATTAAAGATTGTAATTTAACTAAAAGTTAGGCTACAAAATTAATTAGACTAATAATATAGCCATGAATAAATAGTCTCAGTAACTTAATAGTTGGCAAGTAAATCTGCTCAAAAACTACAAAAGATAATCAGAATTAAGATTACATCTTACTAATAACTACTACTGCGTTTTCCATACTTTACATGCTTTGAACTTGTATTTGCGTAAATTTGTTCAGGGATCGCATCAAGAAAGCAAGAATACATCCTAATAGACTTATTAATTAATTAATTAATTATTTATTTATTAAGAATTTAACGAAATAAGGCTGCATGAGATTGATGAAAGTTTTTTTTTTTTTTTTTTTTTAATCTTTTTAAGATTTAGCAGCGCTTGTAATTTCAGTTAAAACTCAACTTGTTATTGCTAAAAAATTGTGCCTTGAACTTAAATTTAAGACTGAAAACGCTCGCTCTATGGGTTGATAACTAATAAATTCATGATCATATCCTGAGATTTGATTCGTTTAGGACTATTTTCTAACCAAAGCGTCCATATTGCTTCTAAATTGAACATCAACTCTTTAAGTTTAGTGTTACTTGATTACATTACATATTTTTCTACCTAAGACCTTCAGAGATGTAATATGAGTTGCCAGAAATTTTTTTTTTTTTCAATTTTTTTTCACTTTGCTTGACATAAAAAAAATGATCAAAAAAAAAAATTTTTTTTTCTGTATTCTTCTTTTCTGGCAGCTCTTTGTGCATCTTTAGGTAATAACAATTAATTATTAATTATTAATTATTATTGAGCTAATGAACATTTTAACGTACTCCTAGTCTCATTTTTTTAGGTGATTGGTAAACGTAAATGTAAGCTTTCCTTACCGAGGTTAGTAAACAGAAAAAAAAAAATTGAGGGCTAGAAATCTAGAATTATTAAGAATAAACATTAGAAAATGATAAGAGAGATTGATTTAAGGTACTTTGTATTGTACAAATTGTACAACAGGTAAATCAGGGTCATCGCAATTGTCATGTGCACCGTTAGTTAAGCCGTAACTCCATACAGATTTCCAAATTAATTGTTGCTTAGATGTGTCAGAAAGGATTCATTAGTTTTTAACATTATGCACATCTGTCTGTTTGTCTATTCTTAGGTTAAATTAAATTGGTTCTACCTTGTCGCAATAAGTTAATTAAACAGTGCAGCTCACTTTCACTTCCAACCTTTTAAACAATGACGATAACTTGGAAATTACCATTTTTAGAAGTAATTGACGTTGTCATTTCTAGAATTATTGTGAATCTAGATCAACGACTTGCGACAAACGATGAGATGATTAGTCCAATCTGCCTTATAATTCATTGAATTATGAGGAAAAATTGAATAATAATCGAAAGTCTCCAATTATTATTTCCTAATACCTCAATTTATGTGTGAAGTTACTGTGTTTTGATTAATAGATGATTGGTTTAAGGTAAAAAATAATCAAATACATGATTGTAGTAGATAATTGAATTTGAGATGTAGAGGAGTAAGAGGGCAGGGTCGGTAAGGAAGGCTTCGATTACCTATAACTCAGGGAATCGATTTGGTTTTTCGACGTAATCGCGTGGGATACTGAAATGTTCTTCAGGCAGGTCATCGCAGAATGAAAACTCTTGGAATGTTATCTTAGCTGTGATGGTAGGTAGAATAGGAATTTCAATTTTGACTGGAAAACCATTTGGGAGTTTGAGAAGGACAAATTCACGGAGTTTCTTTAAATGTTTGAATGGAGTTACTACTTCCAGTATATTTAGTAGCATTTCTACATTCATTGGGAAGTCTTCACTCTAGAAAGTGATATAAAAAATAAAATTGGTTAGCAGGTATGAGCGGTTTGTTTCAGAGAGTTTTGAGTTTTTTTTTTTTTTTTTTTTTTTTTTTTTTTTTTTTTTTTTTTTNTTTTTTTTTTTTTTTTTTTTGCGTACCATCGCCAATGTCGCCTTGAAAGCTTTATTTGAAGATTTTAGATGCATTGGACGACCTAAATGTGGATTTTGACCAGACTCTGCGTTGATATACTCTTCCCATGTGACATTTGATTTGGGTGGAGGTTGAAGTGACTCACGTCGTTTATAATCATCCTGAAATAAATAAAAAATTTTAGAATCAATATTTCTGTCAGAAATTGCTTAGTTAGTGAAAAGTATTATTGGTATGAGTTTGAATATAATTGCAAAACTTTACAAGTGAATCATAATTGTTATTGTGATGATAAGCATCATAAACACGCATTTCCTCTTCAGTAACTGTCAGAGTGACCATGTAACGAATGATATCCTCAATTCTCTGAGCTTGATGCCGCTCTTTAGGTGTTGATGTTGTACAATTGTGTAATAAAATTATGTAATGACTAGAACTAGACTAACATCAAAAGCGTAGCCGACAGGAAATGTAAATTTGGGTGAAATATTCTCACTCCCTTACCTCTGTAGAATTCAGATCAAGGTTACTGGAACTTGGTTTTGTAAAGCTCTCCACAAGAGCTTCTTTATTCTTAATGAGATCTTCTTCTGTTAAATGTTCTCGTCGCTTTTGTGAAACTAAACTATTGTTTTTGGGTTTAAAAAAGCAAAAATAATTTTAGCTAAACTGTGGAAATTTAAGTTTAGTTGTATAAGATATTGAAATAATATACCTGATTCCACTGACGGAGTAGAAGTCGGCGTCAAATGGGCCCACCATTTCCCTTTTGTCTTGACGTACAAACCAACCTGACTGACTTCGTTCGAAATTGACATCTTTAGTAGACATTTGAGCCATTATGATGTCATTGCTCATGAGAATGTCTACTTCATCTTCAAATTCAATTTCAACATCCTGTATTGATTATAAAAACGACAAAAACATAAAAGAATTTCTGGGATTATCAAATTTTGATAAAAGATAAAATATACCTGTTGTGTAATTAGTTGAAACACTTTGAGCTTATTATCCATCACCACGAGAGGTGAATGATTATTGTTCCCACCACCGATTGGATGATAAATATGATTTCCATTAAATACAAAGGAAATGTCACCTCTCTCCCATTTCATGTCATTAAAATCCAAGAGTGTCGTATCCAATCGAATCGATGACCCTCGTTTTGAAATTTTGCAAATATCAGATGGTAAGATTCGTGATACGAAAGGCACTGGAAGGTGAAGGTAATGGAAAATATTTTAAAATTTGAGCCAAATGTGTTAGTGCTAAGTTTGCATTACAAAAAAAACTAACCCCAACTCTGAAAATCCCATTTGAGTTCCATTTGGAAATCTTGAATCCTTTCCAAAGCTTGGACGAGGTGAGGTCGACGAGAAGACATTTGTTCACGAATTTGTTGTTTTGATTTACGAAATAGTGAGATAACTACCAAACAGAAAGATACAATCAGTGTGAATCAGTTAGGTTTCGATATAAGTTAGACGAAAGAATATTTAAACTTTACTTACTCGTTTGTCTGTCTCCATAACTAATTGCTTCCGCTAGGCAGCTCCAACCTTTGGAATTTTTAGCTTTGACAGGTGCACCATGAGCCAAAAGTAATTGGACGCATTCTGAAACAAAAAATGAGATTAAAAAAATTGAATAATAATTTGGGATTGGTTTAATTAAATCTGACCAAAATACATACCTTTGTGACCCAACATGATAGCAATGTGTAATGCAGAATTTCCTATTAGAATGTAATAATAAATTATCGAGGGTTTAGAATTTTTCTTTGGAATAATGTAAGGTATGTACCATGTGGATCCTTCTTCGCTATGTCTTGTTGTTCTTGACCGGGTCTGAGGAATAGAGAGAGTTCACGTACATTACCATGGAAAACAGCCTTATGTAGTGGATAAGTCAATCCAAGTTGACCAATTGACTTGTTCATCTTGTCACTACTTTGAGTATCTTCTACCTCCTCCATTAAATTATTTCAATGAGATCCTGTGATGAAAATAAATTTAACCTAATGACCTTTGGAAGACTTGCTATAACCTTCAACATGAACAGTGGTGTTGGTGTTGGATTCAGACTTCTTCAAGTTGTCCTGGACGTTGACTAAAAGTTGAGGTTGAGGTTCGAATGTTCCATTGATTAGGATCCTGTCTCAGGTGACAGGAAGGAACTAAATTATAGGATTTACTGATTAATTAATGTAGAAAGCAGAAGCAGATTAATAAATGAAACTCCCCCCACTTTGTCAATTAAATAATTTAAACTTTAAAGTCTGAATGAGAATAAATTTAAGATTAAAAAGAAAAGTTTTGTTGCACTTTCAATAATAATTTGGAATTTGGATTTGGTGTGTTGGTGTGAGCACATGACAAAATATTAACAAGTAAATAATCGCTTGCTTGTTTGACGTAACGCCAATTTTAATTTTACAATACAGTAATTTTAAGTTTTAATTAATTATTAGTTTCAATATCAGTGCTTACTGCTGAGTGCTTACTGGAAATAACTTTTGTTACCGAAGTCTTTGGAAGGGGTTGATTTAGAAAATTGTGTAGTTGAGGACGTCAACCTAGTTTGGTTTTTGTTCGACGGTTAGAGCACTACACAGGTGACTTGACAGTTAAGTTTTAATCCTTTCGTTTCATATAAGTAAGCTTGATGATAATCATTGAATAATCAAGGTGGAAGTGAACAAGAGAATTGGCAATGATAACGAATGTCAAGATTATTTATCATATCCGGTTTAAGTGAAATTTGTTGATGAGGTCGTCATTATAATGACGTCTCTCTTTTCAATTAGTTACATGAATTGGAAATAGAACATTGAATTCGGATAAACAATGATAAACTCTTGTTAACCTTGCCAGTTTTTTTGATTTTTTTTCTCCTGCATTTTAATTAGTGTGCCACTCGTCTCATGATGTAAAGTACATCANTGCCAGTTTTTTTGATTTTTTTTCTCCTGCATTTTAATTAGTGTGCCACTCGTCTCATGATGTAAAGTACATCACAGTGTTTTTTTTTTAAATTGTCGTTTGTCTTCGTCTTCCTAAACATTTACATTGTTATAAATTCTGGACAAAAAATATATTTTTTGTAAGAATTTGTGATATTACAAAGTTATTTGAAGACTGAATTAGTGAATAAAGTACTTGATATCAAAGGTTATTTGTTTGAAATAATTTCCTCTGAAGGATAAGTACTTATAAAAAAGGTCACAAAGTAGGATGTGATATACAGTACACGACGTTTATTAGAGAATTCTATATAAGACCATTCGGGTTATAAGAGCAGAGATTTACGGGTTTGGTTTGCTCTAATGAATTTAGCGCGGGACATTAACGCGTTAACAAAATTTTTTTTTTTAATTTTAATAAGAAAAATAATAATTAATTAAAATAATAAAAGTTAATAAAAATAATAAAAATTAATAAATTTTGAAAAAAAAAAATATTTTTTTACCATATATTTTATATAAGGTAAAATCATCTTACTCTTATAAGCGTTGTAAGAACAAACGGTTAATTAGATTAGGATTTCGAAGCAACGGAAGTGTACTCTTAATAACCGTCTTGCACTGTAATTGTTTAGAGTGTTGGTTGTCAACACTTGAAACTTGAACTTACAGAACAGGTTAAAAGGAACTTGTATAAATGTTTTTTTCTTAAATTTTCCAACTTGAAATTGTTATTGTTATCTTATTGACAAAATACACAGGTGAGTGGGATTGAGAGACGGTATAATAATAATGTAACCTTTTTCTCTCTGGTTTGTTTTGATAACTTATTTCTTATGATTGAGCGTCTATTTTTAGATGGGATTTCTATGAAGAAAGAAATCAGAAGTTGAACAGGCACCTTGAAACATTGGATCGATTTAAGTTGTTTTTATGTGAGCTGGAGCTGAATAGTAAGTTTACTATAAGATCTTACTTAAATCTTATAAACGATGGGATTTATTTACAACTTAAGTGAAAAAAAAAATGAAGTGTAAATTGTCAATAATAATTATTATTGGTGAGATTGAAGAACAATTGAAATAACAATCTGTCAACTTTGGTGACGAGAAATAAACTTCTTGTTTCTGAGGAATCCAGGTAAAAATAAAGTTCACTACTTCATCTTTCGATTTTTGTTATTGAGATCTCGATTGAACTAATTTAGAAAATTAATTAAGTTGAATAGTTTATATTTGCTTATAGACTTTGTAACTTTGGTAGAAGTAAAGCANTAATTAAGTTGAATAGTTTATATTTGCTTATAGACTTTGTAACTTTGGTAGAAGTAAAGCACCGTCCTTTGATTGTATTAACTCACTGTATTCTAATAAAACAACCTAACCCTATAAGAATCTAAGAAAAAATTCTAACAATAGTGCAATGGACTGATTACAATCTACGGACGGTGCTTTACTCCTACCATGATTTTTGGACAGGTGTACTTCCAATAATTCTAATTAAGAATTACACAAAAAAGTTCTACTGGTCACATGCTTCACTCGGAATTTTTTTTTTNCTTCCAATAATTCTAATTAAGAATTACACAAAAAAGTTCTACTGGTCACATGCTTCACTCGGAATTTTTTTTTTGTTGCTTCGTGGTGTGTGCTCCATGATTCTGGCTGGAGTCCATAGCCTGTTGTGTTTTTGCCAANTTTTTTTTTTGTTGCTTCGTGGTGTGTGCTCCATGATTCTGGCTGGAGTCCATAGCCTGTTGTGTTTTTGCCAAAATATTTTGGCTAATGCTCGTACCATGCAATTTATTCCTACACGGATTAATCACAGTCATATCAATCCAACTTGTCAACTTTTTCCACATGAATTCACTGAAGTAATTTAATTAACTCTTCTCAAGGGAGTTTTACTTTTTTCACTATTATAAATGCCGTTCTCTTTGAAAAAATTTAAGTCATGGGAGATACATAAATAATTATTTTACCCTACCTTATGGTTAATTAGAAGGAACGTTTTTCGGTTTTTCACTCAATTATTGTTTCATTTATTCCAACATTATGTACAATAATAATTTTTATTAAGTTAAGTATTCTAATTATTATTTTTACCAGTACCACTGCTTATGAATTTCTGATGTTCTTTTTTTTNTTTATTAAGTTAAGTATTCTAATTATTATTTTTACCAGTACCACTGCTTATGAATTTCTGATGTTCTTTTTTTTTTATGTTGTTTCNAGTACCACTGCTTATGAATTTCTGATGTTCTTTTTTTTTTATGTTGTTTCAAGGGTTTCATTTTTGAGTATTTCTGAGTTCTTTACGTGGATTCTTGATTTACTGATTGAATTAGGAGTGCAGTAGTTGCGATAATTGGAAATAGTCTGGAAATTTTTTTTATTTCCATGAATTATTCAGTTGGCATGTGAAGTAGAGATTGTATTGTGCCAATGGGTTTATAAACTTATAGAAGTGTTCAAGGTTCCTTGACAACACAGACAGCGGCTCTTGATAAGGTTAACTTTATCAACAGTCACTTGTTTATTAAAGCTGAAAAGCCTTGGAAGTGATGATAATAAGATTAGTTAGACAACGGAACTTACTGGCACTTGGACATTTGGACANCTGAAAAGCCTTGGAAGTGATGATAATAAGATTAGTTAGACAACGGAACTTACTGGCACTTGGACATTTGGACACTTTGAGTATGAGAATGGACACAATCCTAACGAGGTTAATCTATTTTTAACTAAAAGGTTTTGCAAAAGTGATCTAGCCAATGTTACAATTAGCATAGTGAGAGAATTTTTTTTATTTCCAATGTGACGTGATAACCTTTTAATTTAAAAGGTTATCACATCACTTAAGGATATTGTATCACAACTTAAATTTAAAGTTTTAAAATTATTTTTATATTATTAGTCTTGATTTAGTTTAGTACAATTATAAGTCCATTCTAAGTTAGCTTTTAGTTATTTAAAAAGCGTTTTAAAGTTACTGAAAAGTGATGCTGGGTACGGTTGTGAGTTGTTTTATTTGTCTTACTTCAATAGCTGTCACAGCAATTTCGGGTCTTGTAATTTTCTTTGCGAAATTGATTTTTATTGATAATGTAAGAACTATTAAAAAAATATAGGTTATAATTTATATAATTAATAACTTTCTTTAGTCGATTTCAAAAATGTGATTTTGTTTTTATGATTTTTAGGAAAAGAACCGACTTAAGAAAATTCTCAATCGAAAGAAAAATGAAAGGGAAGAAGAATTTGCAAGACTTCGATCCCTTTATAAATTGGAAGCAGAGCAGCAGAACGTTATTTCGTTGAGTTGGGATGATCTGATCGAAAAGCTACAAAAGCGTGAATTGACTGCTACACAAGTCTTACAGGCTTACATTGGAAAAGTAATGATTATACTCTTTGTATTTTAAATTTTAACAATTATTTGTTAAATTCTCGCTTCAAGGCTTTAGAAGTTTCTGAAAAATGTAATCCAATCACAGACTTCATCCCACAAGCACATGTAAGGTTTATTATTACAACTTATCTACTGAATTATAAATTGGTTCATACTGTGATAATATTCTAAACTTTTTAATTCAGGTGTGGGCAGAGGAGTTGGATAATTTGAATCATGTCAAGGGACCTCTCCATGGTGTTCCATTTTGTGTCAAGGACGACACAAATGTAATTGGTATGGACACAACTCATGGCTATGTCAAACGTCTGTATAAGCCTGCCACTGAATCATCAGTTATTGTCAAAGTATTGCAAGACTTAGGTGCAATCCCTTTTTGTAAAACTAATGTTCCTCAAACAGTTTTTACATATGGAAGTGATAATCTTATCTTCGGTACGACCACCAATTCACACAATCCTAAATTGAGCCCTGGAGGGAGTAGCAGTGGAACTGGTGCACTTGTTGGCGCTGGTGGATCGTTGTTTGGAACTGGAACAGATGTGTGTTATAAATTTTTTACAAAAGTAAATGTAGGTTTGAGTAAATGAAAAGTTTTTTTTAGATTGCAGGCTCACTGAGGATACCCGCACATTTTAACGTAAGATAATGTGTTATTTAACTAATATAATTTCCTCTTAGTTAGTTATAAATTGGATAATTTGTTTGGCAAAGGGAGTATCATCTATAAAACCCACCTTAGGACGCGTTGGTTCGAAAGGACACGTTAGTTCTCTACCGAATGTAATTGGAGTTGAAATCGTTTTCGGTATTATTGCTCAAAATCCAACCATTGTTGGAGCAGTTTCAAAGCTCATGCTTGAAAATCAAAGACAAACTGTACATGACCCATTAGCTCTGCCTATTCAATGGAGTACAGACGTAAGTTCAAGTATATTGAAAATAAAAATTTTCTTTTTAATAAAATTCATTAATTATTATTTCAAAATTTAAACCTTATCCAGGCATTTGAGTCAAAAAAGAAACTTCGGATTGGATACTTCACTTCACTTCCATACTTTCCAACAATGGGTGATTCGGGTGATATGATATTAAAAGCAAAAGAAGCATTGGAGTCATTAGGTCACACACTTGTTCCATTCCAAATGCCAGATTCCTTCAACTACATGAAAATGATTGTAAAGTTCGCTTTAGCTGATCAAGCCCGTCATTTTAAAGAATGTTGGTTGGTAGCAGTTCGTCGGTAATAATATAGTATATATTATTAAGTTATACTTGATTCATTTGGTTCTAGGAAAAATGAAGAAGTAGCAAACGGTGTAAAATTAGCTTGGATTAGTTCAAAAATTCCACTTTGGGGGCAGAAAATACTATCACGGATTCTTAAGTCAAGAGTCCTTCCGTTTCTTCATTCTCCACGAAGTGCGATATTGTTTGGAGGAGGAGCTACCACTTCAATAGAGTTAATGGACGCTATGGGTCAAAAAATGGAAATTATTGATCAAATTTCAACGGAATGGGAAAATTTAAAATTGGATTCATTAATTTGCAATGTTTTACCATTCCCTGCTCTAGTTTTAGATGCTCCAGGAAATTTACCAAGTAATCAAAATTCTCTTTGTAATATTCTATTCCTCAACCTGATTCTGAACTCAACTTAACTAAACTGATGCCTTGTGTTTGTTTCCAGTTGCAGCTATTTACACAATTATATGGAATCTGGTAAATTGATTAGGATCTCAAAATCGTCTTTCTCTTAATTAATTATAACTCTCATTAGGTGGATTTTCCTGCTGGAGTTGTGACAATGGGGTATGAATCTGGAAAAAAATTTAGCATGTACAATGACGATGGCGATATGGCCCTTAAACTCGCTGTTAAGGTTCGTAGACTATATATTTAATTTATGTGCAATTTTTTGTTATGAAAAATTACTTAAAAATGAAACGTTTTGTTTTTCAGAGTGTGAAGGACTCTGTGGGTGCCCCAATAGGGATTCAGGTTGTAGGACGAAGGTTTCAAGATGAAGTCGTTCTCCGGGTGATGAAGGAACTGGAACCTTTTAACACGTTCAAATCACGTAACAATGATTCTAATCAATAAAAAAGCCTACCAGAGTACAATCAATTAAAATTCTCAATTGGTTTGACCCTGACATGAAGGTGTAACAGAGTATGTTACCCTCATGAAAACGTTTATAAGTTTGGAACTTTTTGATATTACAGTGAAGTCCGGGTATAGTGACAATTGGTAATAATAGTAACTTTAGTTATAGCAAATATACACTGTTTGGTCCCTGCCAAGCAAATGGGAGTGGTAGATTATGTGTTAAGTAGACCGACTATATCTGAGTCTGAATCTGAATCTGAATCTGCTATACTAAACTTCTCGATAGTCATTTTGTCCGGTTTTAGCGAACACGCATGAAATATATCTAAATTCCGCAATGAATTGTTCCTTATTCTTTACACCCATCTGTCACCTGACGTAAGATGAAATTGATTGAAATTTGNATTATATCTAAATTCCGCAATGAATTGTTCCTTATTCTTTACACCCATCTGTCACCTGACGTAAATGAAATTGATTGAAATTTGTCAAATTTCAATGTTTGAAACACGCTATTGAATATTTCCAAAACCAGCTTTACCGTGTTTCGACCACTGTCACTGTAAAACGGTGGGAAAATGAAACAAATGGTGGATACTTGAATATACATTAAAACGGTGATAAAAATCAGGATGTTACAACCAATCCTTCCATAAGCGATATCTTTGTCTCTATCATCAAGTCTCGATTTGTCACCATACGATTCTACGAAGAAAAAAAAAGTATTAATTTGTACCATCGGTCAACTGAATCAATCGTGTGTCTGAAAGAGTAAACTGGGCGGAAGAAAGGCAAATGGAGGAAGGGTAAGAAGGTAAACTTCTTTACCGCGGTTTTTTGTTTGCGGTAAAGATTTGACGAGGATTCTCTTACTATTCATAACAAAGAAAAATAATATTACTTTGAGTCATCTCACAGAGTGTGTTTACGGAATTAAGTATTAAGCAAATTCACCTAAGTGTAATTCACCGCCAAATTTCAACCACGTGAATGCGGATAACCTGCACAAATCTGATGATTATCAAAAAACTCGGCTGTTGAGTCAATCGAACAGCACAGTCTATAGAAGGCCGTCACTGCCTTTGTTAACCAGTGACTAGCTTGGGTATGTGTTGTTCCATACTATAAATAATTGATCAAATTAATGATATGATTAAATATTATATGTGGAACAACGGCTGTCGGCACTCTTTATGATGAATGGAGACTCAATTACCTGTCAACATTGTGGGCAAGATATTATTGGGAGACAACATAGAAGAAAATGCACAAGAAGTTCATGTGTCAAACAGTACCATCGCACGTGCCTTCCAAAGGTGTCATCTACTGAGTTTTATACATCGCAAGGAAATTGGAAATGTGAAAATTGTAAAGAAGAAG